>QNQO01006420.1:0-268823 GCA_003290165.1 Berberis thunbergii | reverse complement strand
GGTTCTGGGAGATTTTTTTTTATTTTTTTTATTTTTTAATAAGGTTGATTGTGTTCTTATTTTATTTCTCTTTCCTATTTTTAGAAATAAACTATTTAATTGTTTTTTTAGAAAATCTCGAGAATGGGCTTTGATGATGATAATGATGATATGTCTAAATGTAGCGAAGGATAATTACTTAATGAAATTCTCAAAGGATCTGCCGGTATCAATTTTACTAATGTAGATTTTATCAAAACATAACTAATTCATGCAATTTGAAGAAAAATAAAAGAGTACACAAATTCAAATTATATAAAGTACCCATCATGACCACTTCAGTCATTTGAGTTTTAATAAATTTTGTTCACGATTGTTAATTTTTAATGTTTTTAAATTTTGCATATATATATTGACATTAAATTGGATGTAATTGATGTATAACTTTTGTAAATTATTAAAGTTATAATACAAAACCTAAGACCGCCTAGGCCCTTGGCGCTAGGCACCTGCTCGCCGCCCGCCCAACGCCTAGCGATTTTTAGAACACTGGTTTACAACACTCCCTATGCCACAAATGGCAAATACTAACACAAAGGCAAACAAAATAAAATTAGCATAATCTGTAATTGCGACATTTTTATAGATTAACTAAATTTAATAATTCATTGCCTCAAAACAAGTTTCAATCACTGTGGTACATAGACACTGTAAATATAAAAAATGAGGTAATAAACTTCTTGTACAGCCACGAGAATGTACATCTACCACCATGGTGGTAAACATTGAAGCAGTGCTATATAAATTCAAAGTGATGAGGTTAATTGACTAACTAAATGTCAACATCACAGTAAAAGTTAAATTATATACAATTGAGAAAACAAAAAAATGAGATCATACTTTTTGTTTGAGGAATGCCACTCACAACCCAAGTATTGGCTGATAGAGGCTTTGCAATGAAGTACAGCAGATAAATGCATTAGCTGCAATAGTACAAGGGTCTGCATGAAATATAAGCAACGTACATGCAAGTGCTTTAAATGAAGGTTAGCTTCACCTTTTGGGTATGGAAAATGGATCATATATCATCGATGAAAAATGTTAATCTCCTCAATAGTCGGTGATTAGACATCAAACAGTTACTCAATCACAGTCAGTACACGTGGTATGGATTATCCTAGTAAAAATACTTCAATGCAGTTTCGAGCGGCTAAAGCATAAAATTACTATTCAGCTCGTAAGTCAGCGCCCAAGCCCAAGACATAAAAGACAGCGCCTAGGACAATAAGGCTCGAACAGTAAATATAAAGTTGTTGCAGGTTCAAGATCAACTCACACAATATCAGTTCTAGCCAATTCAACATTGTCATAAACAAAGCCAAGTGCCATAGTACTCAGTCATTAAAGGTAAGATCTTAGGCGAGATCTCCTCCCTCCATCACGTCCTCGAGCGCAAGGACAGTTGGGGGAAAGTCTAGCTATAAGAGGGTGAAATGAGAAAGAAATGTATACACGCGAGTATACACACTACAATTTACATTCAGCCTTCACTCTTCTCAAACCAGTATCTCACTTAACCATTAGAGTGTGTTCGACCACCAACGGTGGTCTTGGGCTTAATCGCTGCTCTTTTTGCAGGTTAGATATGTCTGGATTGGCGAAGACAGATCTGAACGCATTAGTTTGGTGTCGTCCGTGGGAAAACAATAATTTCCCTAAATAAACTTACAAAGTTCTTTCTAAACTGAGCAGAGCATCAATAAATGGATGCAAGCACCAGATCTTGAGCCGAGCCAGATGAATGTCTGGCAGGTGAAGACCAACCATCGAGCTGAATCGATCTGATAGAGAGAGCTGAACGACCATACAACCCAATCACGAAGGCGACCGCAGATTTCCCTGACATAATCAGATTCTGCTCCACCTAGACCATTTAATAGGGTGGTAGAAAGGATGACTAGAGAAAGATAGCAACGACTTAAGGCCAACCGAGATCTGGGAGGCTAGGAAAGGGTCATTGGACCACACCACAATTATTAACAAGACCATGGTCGAGAATCAGCTCCGCTAGGGGCATTCGACCTGATGTCCTATATAATCTCACGGTCCCTCCATTCTCAGAAGAGATCATGAGTGCCCTCTTCCTTGGAAGTTCGTTCCACCATTTCAAGTTCTATAAATGGGATGTCGAATCCATCCAACCACTTGCGCCATTACCACTACGTGATGATGCTCAAGAAAAGTTTGAACTTTTTCCTACCACCTTCAATAAGATTGTGCTGACATGGTTCCACAATCACCAGCCTAGGACCATCAGATCATTCCAGAGGCCTCACTACCTGTTGAGCCTCAGACAGAAGCTGAGCGAGACCCTTAAGGAATATATCACTCATCTCAATGACGAGGTGACCTTGATCGATGCGTGCAACAATGACACATCCGTCACGACTTTCACCTCAGGCCTCCGAGGAGATCAGTTTAACAACTACCTCACCTTGGAGCCCCGACAAGCATGGCGTGATTGTTGAGGAGTGGCCAGAAGAACACCACTTTGGAAGAAAATGTTGGCTGCCAGAAAAGGAGGAGGCGAACAAAAACACTCATCCAAAGCCAAGGACAAGGACGAGAAGGGGAGAAACTCCAGCGAAAGTGGAGTGAGAACCAAAGTGGCTCGACCATGAAAAAATGTTCAAGCTCGGTAGCTCTAGATACCCACACTACACCTCACTCAACACTAGTTTGCCCTACATTTTGTCCACAATGGAAAAATGGGCAGACATTAAGTGGTCGTCAAAACACAAAGGAGATCCTTCAAGCGTGATAAGAGTAAACATTGCTTTATCATAAAAGCATGAGCAAGACCCTAAAATTGAGCAGCCTCAAAGATGACATACAATATTGGATCCAGAGAGACGATTGAAGGAGTCTATCGACCTCGTGGACACACATCCTCAATGCGAGGGAATAACATAAGACCGAGAGACATGAGTCCAAACATAGTACGTGTCCACGGACAAGCGAGGAGAGTCAACACTCGATCGCTCACGAAAAGTCGATTCTAGAGCGATGGGTCAGATTGAACTACCGACACCAGCTCCTACAACACGTATGGGATGCAAAATGTCCACGTACTTAGCTGATGATATACAAAAATGTCATATCCTTGAGCAGATACACGTGTATCGATGATTTGAGAGAATTAGGGCCCAAATTAGCCCAACACTGATCAGCCCAAGTGGTTCAAGCCCACTAAATGCAGTCGCCAATGGGAACGAAACTCTCATAGCTTTCTAGCCATACTTACACTATCCTCAAACAAGTAGGCACTCGTTTAAAGGCAGTATTCTCGAGGATCAGCTTCGGACATGAATACAACACTTTTTCGCTTCCAATGAGGTAGATACCAGAGTACTTCAACATAGAAAAAACTTGTTTACAAATTAACCTGAGATTGGAAAACTATCTCCCGCGTATCTAAGAGCAACCAGCTAATATGAAAATTCCCTTCTAATAATAACAACCTCCAAATTAGATAAGGAATCTCCACCCGAAAGATCTCTTTCTTTAAATTACACCATCGATGGCCTGGTCGAACAAGGACTCACGCACTATAAATAAGACATGAGGTTCATAAGCTAAGGTACGCTACAAATTCATATATACAACATTACACTTTCCTCAGATTCCTGTCTGACTTTAGCATCGGATTGTTGTCCACCACAACGGTGGTCCGTGGCTCACGTGTGTTCCTTGTGCAGTCATTAGGACGAGGTCAAATCAGGGTGTGAAAATGACTACATTAGTTTGGCGTCATCCGTGGGGAAGACAAAGTTCCTAACCTTTCACTAGCATTCATCTCCCTTCAAAATACAGAGAAGATGGTGACACTAGATCATGGCAACAAACGGAGAACAAGATGACATGTCAAACGCTCAAACTGGTATTATACCCCGCTCTCCGCAGTACCGGTTATGCATGGGAAACATACTCACCCCCCCTGCACCAGCAACAACAACAACGGATCCCAATATAGATATGTTGTCATCTCAAATACAACAAATCGCCAAAACGGTGGAGGCTCTCACTCGACAAAACCATCCACCCACTAAAAGAGATCAGGAACAACACAAGCATCTGTCTCCCCGAGAACGACATAGAGCAGGCATAGGGAAGTCATGCCCCTGCTAGTTCTCACTGGACCAAAGTAGGTGGCACAGTTAACGCGGAATCGACTGCCAGGGCAAAGAGGCTCGACCCTCAAAACCCCCTCCATAGAGAGGCACACGACCTAGATGTGCTATTTCGTCTCTCAGTCCCACCTTTCATTGACCGTATTATGAACTAGGCCCTTCCAAAAAAGTTCATGCTCCGAAGCTCGACTTCTACGACAGGACCACCAACCCATTCAACCATCTACACCATTACCAGCATGTAATGGCCCTCAAGGAAGGATCCGAGTCGGTGATGTGCCAAACTTTTCCCACTAGCCTAAAGAAGACAACACTAACGTGGTTCCCCAGTCTCTCATCGAGGTCGATCGACTCCTTCAAGATGCTGGCGAAGGAGCTCCTGACGCGTTTCGTAGGAAGTCAACATTTTCAAAAAGACCCATACTACATACTCACTCAGAAACAAAGATCCCACGAGACGGTCAAATAGTAGTCACGCGCTTCAATGACGAGCTGACACTCATTGACAGATGCAGCAATGACACAACCATGTCACCTATTACTGCGGGCCTAAAGAAAGGAAAACTTTATGATGACCTCACCATAGAGCCCTCTTTAGACATGACGGAACTCCTCAAGAGCGTCCAAAAGTACATTATGTTAGAGGAGTTGAAGACCGTTAAAAGGAAAACCAAAGGTGAGAATAAGCCCTCTGTTCCTAAGAATAGGAAGGAGGGAAAGAGATGCGAGGATGAAGAAAAGAGCAAGAAGAAGTGTAATGACAAACAAGTCAGAACCTGGCCTGGCCAGAACAAAAAAAAAATCCAACTACGTTGGATCCAGAGCCATGCACCTATCAATTCTAGCCTGCCGGATCGTACTGAACTCCATGAAAAACTGGGAAGATCTGAAGTGGCCCCCAAAGCAGTGGGAAAACCCCTCGAAGCGTGACAACAACAAGTACTGCTAGTACCACAAGGAGGGTGGCCATGATACCAATGATGTAAGAGTCTGAGGTATGAGATTGAGTACTAGATCCATAGTGGCAAGCTAAAAAGAATTTATGAACTTGAAAATCAATGAGAATGATCAAGGGACCGGGGGGAGTCAGTAAAAAAAATAGAAAAGGAGACCCCGGGCATAATCTATGTCTTTCATGGAGTCGGACCAAATAAAGACCAGTCCAATAGGTGTTGCAAGCAGAATCTATTGGAAATGCAGACACAACCCACGGATGATGACAAGCGCATTTGCTACTTGAGGGTTCAGAGCCCCATTCACACCTTGACCTTTACAAACAAAGACCTTGAAGGAGTTCGAGAATGATGCCCTAGTCATCTCAGTCTCCAATGCAAGGTGGCAAGTTAAGAGAGCCTAGGAGGACACAGGGAGCTTGCTCAACATCCTGTTCTATAACACGTTCTACAATATGGACCTCAAGGTGGAGAACCTGACACCTTCAGACTACCCGCTGAATGGATTTAGTGGAGAACATGCTTCCCGATCAGGAAGATAAGGATAGCATTAGTGGCAGGAGAACCACAATTGAGAAAAATCATGTTTCTGGACTTTAGGTAGTAGATGCACCGTCTACCTACAACCATATCTTCGGAAGTCCATGGCTCTTTTAGATGGAGGCAATAGTCTCCACCCTTCACCAGTGCATTAAGTACACTGCTAACAACTTTGAAGGAACAATACGTGGAGGCCAACCTATGGCACGAGGTTGCCATTATGCTGCACTGAAGCAAATAAAATGTTCCCAGATCTAACTGGATCCCACAGTGCAATCTTAACCAAAGCAGGGCTAGTGACTGCAACCGCATCACTTTACTCGCTCAAGATCCCAAAACAGTGGCTCTCTTCAGAGAGACGAGACAGTCAAGCGGTATAGGAGCAATCCGCTCTTCAACCCAGCAGAACGAAAAGATTGACGCAAGCATGAGTACAACCCTGACATTCCGTTGGCACGGAGATTAACTCCCCCACAAGGCTTACTTTTACATAGTTTTGTGACATCAATGAGGTTCAATAATCCGCTCAAAACACAAACGATCCATAAGAGCCGCTATATAAATTCACTTCAGAGCCAGGATCAATTTCTCTCCGCTAACAGTTAGTTTATTTTAGTTGCTTATTTCCCTTTCCATGGTAAATGTAGAGTTGTAGTTCTTAAAAACTTAAGTGATTTGCAAACATTCAAGAAATAAAGAAAGAATTATGCAAACACACTATTGATTACTAGAAAGATGTAACAACGGGCGCCCAGAGGCGGATACAAAAGACTACATATTACAAATATCTGAATCTGATGCTATATGGAGTAAGGACTCTCTTAAACAGTCCAACTCCATAAAGAAGGCGAAGGAGCCCATAGTAAACTTCGCTCGACCCCTTCCCAAGATCAAGTACAAAGGGGCAGAGGGGGCTAAAAGCACAAAGCTTTGATTGCTCCATTAAATCATTCAAAAAAAGTGACCTGCCGACAGCTGTACAGACCTTGCAACGGGCTGCAGACTTCCTCGAACGACATCCAGCCTCTTGAAGGAAATAGAAGAAGGCAAATGAAGACGATCACAATCGACAAAGCGGCCGAGGTCTGACAATTCTTCCAAGCGAGGACACTTTTCCCATGCATGGTACTCGGGGTGACTAACGGATACCACCCACGGAAGCACCACATATCTGCTAACACTTCAATCAACCCTAAGATAGCAACAAGAACTGCATACATATGGGCATAACGACGCAAGGTAACACCAAGGTTCCTTCCTTGAGAGGAAATATATACTTCTTCTCCACAACATAAGAAGAAATTAAGAGATCTCAGTGAATCAACTACGTGCCCACCCAGAACAAGTGACCACACATAACAACAATTACCGTCGTGCTTGATCAGTACAAATGTCAGAACATTCAAGGACTCCAATGATGGAGATCTCTATTTAGTCTTTGGAAAACCCAAAACATTCTATTCAAGCAAGAACATTAAAGGAAATACGCTCTACAGAAGATAGTGCTTACCACGATAGAGGAACACCATTATATAGACATGATGGTTCACCAAACATGAACTTTAGCATTACTGTCAGCATTGAATACTGGGTGGGAAATGAAGAGACAGTGGTTCCCAAGGAAACTGCGTAGCCACGGTCGTCCAATTAATGGTGATGCACGTAATGCCATCAATTGAAGGGGAGTAACTGATACTCAATCATCTCATAGTCTACGCAATACACATGCGATCTACACCATACGAGTGGTGTAATTTCTTCAAGAAACCCTAGTTCTCCCTCAACAGGCCAATGGGCCCAACTCACTATTCATACTGTATCCTACCACATGCCTGACATGAGTACTAGAAGTCCTAGTCAAATCTGTCAATCGGATCATACATGCGGATCACCAGATGATTCAAGGTAATTTTATCCGTGTGCACTACACCTGTGAACACAGGTTCGTATGCCCTCAAGTAGGTGGAACCTTTCCCCAACCAGGTAAGCTTAGTTAGCCGAGGTTGATGATGATGGCTTTTGGTTCATCCTTACACCTAGTCTGTCTAGTGAGGATCTCGATGGTTTAGGAAGTGAGAGTCTAATCAGCGCTATCACGCCTGGTGATGACGACTTGCTAGGAATCATTACCCTATTCGCGGTCAATGGTCGTCAAACCCGATCAGCTAAGCCTAGCTGGTGACGACTGGCAATGAAAGTTTTTGATCAAAGCGCAGACCTGTAGCCCCCACTGCACGAGCATATATGGTTTGGAAGACGGGAGCCTAGTCAGCCCCAAATTGGCCCTGATGGCTCACCGCGGGAGCGGGACCACTGCTTTTCAACCTGGTCATCGACTTACCAACCCTGAACTTGTATCCCTCACTGCGTAGGTGTAGATGGTTTAGAAGGTGGGAGCCTAGTTAGTGCCGAACTGATTTTGACAGCTTGCCACGGGACCACTGCTCTTCAGCAAGGCCGCCGAGAACCCCCAAATTTGTAGCTTGTTGCGTTGAGTGTAGATGATTTGGAAGGTGGGAGCCTAGTCAGCCCCGATATAATTTTGACGGCTTGCCATGGGGCCACTGCTTTTCAGCCTGGTCGTCGAGCCCCTTCGTCTCAAACTTGTAGCCCCTAATATGTGGGTATAGATGGTTCAAAAGGTGGGAGACTAGTTAGTCCCAAATTGATGTCGACGGCTTGCCAAGGGACCACTACTCTTCAGCATGGCAGCCAAATTCTTATTCCTTGAACCTGTAGTCCACTCTTTTCGGAGATAGACGATTTTGAAGGTGGGGGCCCTAAGTAGCTCGCCACGCTCACCACTCTTTTTCTAAGCAGCGACCACAAAGATAAATCACAACTCGATCAACATCATCACGAGCTTGCATTCTATTATCATTAAAGGCAACTCACGCCAACACATAAATTGTCTTGCCAACACGCAAACATGTGCTACATAAAATGCCAACCCGAGTTTATGATGCCTGAATCGGCACAAATGCTATGACGCGTACCCTCGGCTATCACAACTCGCTTATAACTGTGGCTGCATTCGAAAAATCCGATAAGCGAGATAAGCTCCAAGCAGGTTATTTTTAGGATGAGATACAACCTGGGTAGCACAACCCACGACTAAACTATCCGCGACATGCCCACTTTTGGACATGACTATGCAACAGTGACTCTGAGTCGCCTGCAACATAAACAATCAAGCTCTCGACTACAGATAGACAACTCGACTTCCTATTGATCCAACCAGCCTATGCCAAAATAAGTGACAAGGCAAAATGAAAGACACACGATAGGGATAGCGAGCACAAAACGAATACAAAATGTACTTAAGATAAAAACTGTTTTCATTAAAAGTCAAAGCAAAATGGGTACAAGTATACAAAGTTTACTCCTTATCAGGAGAGGGTACAAAAAAGAGCTAAGCTTAATGGGGGGAAGGAGCTAGATTCGTGTCCATACGCGAAACGACCTGAGCATCAGGGTCCGAACCATCCTCTCTGTTTGATGACGCAAAGGCAATAAAGAAGTCTACATACGACATCTTCTTATAATGGCCAATATCCCATCCCGGATGCTCCTCCTTCATTAGTGCCAGCAGCTCTAGTCTGTCGTGTACAACCCAACGAAACTCACACTTGCCTTGTTCCAGCAGAAGCTCTTCCTCACACATCTTCGCATCAGCAAGATCGTGATTCAATAGCTCCAACTTGCCATCCAGCACATCAACTTGAAACTGCTCTATACCCAAATTTCTCTTTACAACACTGAGCTCGTGCTTCTCTAATTCGAACTGGTCCTCGGCCTTCCTGGCCTCCCGAGCATTGAACTCCACGTCGGCCTCTAATTGCTTTTTCTGAGCTGCCAAGTTAGCCTCCTTCAAGGAATTCTCTTCAGCGAGAGATCGCATTGCAGAACGCGCCACAGTCGCAACTTCTTGCGCGACCTCCATGTCTCGGCAGGTTCGCTCTAACTCCTGTTTGAATCTGTCCCTCGCAGACACTACCTCCGCTAGATCACACTCAAGGCTTCCAGACAGACCCTCTGAGTCTTAGCAACTATGGCTGACTACTCCAACCTCTTTTTCTCAGCCTGCTTCTTCAGCAGCTCAATTTCATAAAGTGCGTCGGAATACAACGCTTACATTTGCGAGAAGACAACCTCCATGGTCTACACCCTCTTATGAGCCACCTCAACTTCTGTTCCAGCAACGGTCGCCTAGCACAAATGAGATGTACCCAACATAAGGTACTTTAATCCCTTATCCATATGCCCTTCAAGCGTATCCTCATCGACTTTTGGAGTGTAATCCATCAGCCAAGTATGACACATGCTTATATGCTTTCTTGAAGCATAGTCCACGTCGACCTCCTGGGGGAAAACAGGCTTATCTACACATCCGAACCTGAGTGCTCATCCTTACTAAGTCCGGGGAAAAAATAGGGTTATCCGCGCATCCGGATGAAGCTCTCTAAGATTAGGAATTACACCGACACCACCCTTTGCAGTCGCCACTGCTATCACAGGTTCTCCTCCGCAACATTTCCTTTGTCATTAACAGTCGACTATTTAGTGCGAAATGACTTAACAAGATTTGGAAGAAGCGAGTTATCCAACAAACCCTCCAACTCCTTGAGATGTGACCTTGAACGAAACGGTGAACATTGCGAACTATGAGAAACTTGGCTTGTGCCACCACGACCACTACCTGACAACCCACCAATGGGAGGATCGGAACGATCCCATGCGAATCGGCACTAGCAGAAGTTTCCATCGTAACCCGCATCAACTACTCATTCAAAGCTTCTGCCTACGCAATATAAATGTTCAACATGTCTTCAACCCTTGCAAATCGTAGGTGGTCCTTCTCCCTGTAAGATACATCAGCCTCCGCCCTGATGGGCCAATCAGACTCACTCTCCTCACTTACAGGAGAAATTCATTTAGAAGTCGACCCATTTCTAATGCGGGACCTCTTCCAATTCACAAAGGAGGTAAGCGTCCCGGACAACTTATCCGTGCAACAGCCTTCCTCTTTCTAGAAGGGGCCCCATCTTCAGACTTAACTCTCGACGTTTGGTAAATAGTGGGCCACATGCTTGTTGTCCCACAGATTAGTGCAAATAAAGTTGGGAATGCATATTACATCGACCATGTTCCTCGTTGTAAGTCGCAGAACGTTTCCATAGTGTTTTGCTCCTACAGGGTAAGAGGTGTAATGGGAAACCATCCTACAAAGAAACACAAGCAACGGTTAGCATGCAATCAAGCGCAACAAAATCAGAAGAAAAAGTTGTTCTTACGAAGTGGCTTGAACTCCCGCTCAAGCGGATGACCCTTTAACTGGAAGTACTTTGAATCCGCAGGGGCTAAAAAGCAATACTTCTGACAAAACTTGAAGTTATCAGACAGATTTGCGAAGAAAGCCGACGTTTTCATTTTGCAGACAACGTTACTCTTCAACTGAGGAGAAGTCAACAACTAGATTACTCGTGGGGTCATGCGAACGCTAGCTTCCTTCACCCTAATTAGAATAAGGAGAATGATCATGTATCCATTAGGCCCCAACTAGGCCGGAGGAATTCCAAGAAAGTTCAGGAAGTTTCAAATCACATCCAAAACGAGAAAATGTACTCCGGTTTGGAGCATCTCTCGATGCAAACAGATGAACCTCGCCGGTGGCGACATTAGCGTCTGGTCGCCCTTCAGAACAAACAACGGTAGATCCTCAGGGACCCCAAACTTCGTATGGATTTCAGCAAGGCCAGATTCCGAAAGCAACCTGTCTTCAAAAAATCAAGGCCCCTAACCAATGTTGCATCATCAAAAAGGTATTGTTGAACCATGAAAATGATGAACAGTCTTTTCAATTAGAAGATGAATAGAGAAATGTCTTCAAAAGTAAAGAAATTAGAAAAGTTAGTCTCCGCACAACGGATGACCTAAATAGGTTCCCACCTTTTTTCCACCAAACCAACGCACATCCAATAAATGTAGCTTGCAACTCAAGCAACGATTCAGACTCAATCATCATGAATGAATGGCATATCTTTTCAAGAGACGACTTAGCGAATCGATGTGACAACCCACTAACTCGGGAAGAGTAGCTGATGATACACCAAAATGGTCACATCCCTGAGCCATACAGTGTCAGGATGATCTCGAGGATTTACGAGCCCCAACGTTAGCCCAACACTGATCCGGCCCAAGAGGTTCTAAGTCAGCCAAATGGAACGAAACTCTCACAGCTTGTCTAGCCCATACGTCTCACAACTATCCTAAATACCCGTAAGCCCTGTTAAGGCAAATATCTTGAGAATCAGCTTTGGACAGACAACTACACCAGCTCTCCGCTTTCGACTAGGAAGTAAATACCAGAGTACATATCACACAAGAAAACTTTTTCTTACGGATTACCCCGAGATTGGGAACTATCTCCCGCGTATCTAGGAACACATGGGTAATAGGAAAATTCCCTTCTATAGCACAACTCCTAATTACGGAAGGATCTCCACGAAGATCTCCTTATTAAACTACGCCATCGATGGCCTGGTCGAACTGGGATGCTCACTATAAATAAGACATGAGATTGGTAAGCTAAGGTACGCTACAAATTCCCTATTTACAACATTACACCTTCCTTAGATCCATGTCTGACTTTCGCATCGGAGTGCCATCATCCATCACAACGATGGTCCGTGGCTCATGTGCATTCCTTGTGTAGGTCAGTAGGACTAGGTAAAAATGGGGCGAAAAACAACTGCATCATTAACGTTAAGAGAATGAGACATGAAGGTGTTTGATTCCCATACATTGACGCCTTAGTCATCTCATAGGAATAACGAACTGGGATGTAAGAAGATCACTGATGAACACAAACAGCTCTGTCAACATACTATTCTTAGATGCATTTCTGAAAATGCAACTGACAAGAGGGCAGATGACACCTTCAAATCAGGCCATGTTTGGTTTCTATGGTGAAAATTTCTACTCGGTCGTAAAATCACACTACGAGTCGTCGCCGGGTGACCAGACATACAAAGAATCCTGATGACATATTTCTTTTTTGTAAACGCCCATTTCAAGTACATCGTAATCTTTGGCCGACCTTGGTTACACCACATGGAGGCAGTTGTCTCCAACCAGACCTACAAAGAATCTTGATGACATATTTCTTTTTCGTAAACGCCCATTTCAAGTACATCGTAATCTTTGGCCGACCTTGGTTACACCACATGGATCAATGTCTCAAATACCCCTCAGATGACGAGGTAGGGACAATCAAAGGAGACAAAACTATCGATATGGAATATCACTACTCCTTGGTCAGGCAGTCGAATAGTGGAGCACAAAGGCCTAAGAAACATGATCAGGACGAGAAAACCCCTAATCCAGATAGAGAGGACCCACATTCACCTTAAAACCTCTTACCTCCATCCAGCCGAAAGGGAAGGTTAAACGCTGGCCAATCGGGGGCAGAAGCATTGACAATATACCTGGATAACCCAACTAACACAAAACGCAGTTTAGATAGGCTCTAACCTCGACAGTGCACTGGAAGGTCAACTGGCCATGCTCTTAAAAGATAATCAGGACGTCTTCACCTAGGAAATGAAAGACACGGTGAGAATTGATGCCACATTAATCACACACAAATTGGCGATCAATCCTGAATTAAAACAATTTCGACAGAAAAGAAGGCCAATGGCGCTCGAGTGCAACTAGGTCAACAAATAAGAAGTGCAAAGACTTTTAAACATTGGCATGATAAGGGATCTTCGCTGCCTAGAATTGCTTGCGAACATGGTCCTAGTTAAAAAGAAGAAGGGGAAGTTGAGGGTCCGCGTGGACTACACTGACCTTAACAAAACCTGTCCAAATGGCAATTTTCAATTGCACCAGATAGACCAGATCGTGGAAGCGCCATTTGTGCACATCCTACTCAACTTCATGGACATGTACTCTGGCTACAATCAGAATTGCATGCACACGCCAGATCAAGAGAAAACTTCTTTCATAATAGATAGGGACACATATTGCTATCTGATAATGGAATGCAGGGGAAACATACCAGCGCCTGGTGAACCAAATGTTCAAAAGTAAAATTGAAAAGACCATGGAAGTTTACATCAACGACATGTTGATTAAAATCCTCCACAATCCAGACCACCTGGTAGAGCTCAAAGGAGCGTTTTCTCAAATAAGAAAATATCTAATGAAACTCAACCAACACAAATGCACTTTTGGATTGCAATCAAGGAAATTCATAGGTTACATAGTTAACAAAAGGAAGATAAAAGTCGATCCAAAGCAGATTAAGGCTCTTTCCAACATAAGAACACCCTCAATCAACAAAGAAGTTAAGAGCCTGATTGGGAGGGTGGCAGCCTTAAACAAGTTCATCTCTAAGTCTTAAGACAAATGCTTCCCCTTATTTAAAATCCTAAAGGGGAACAAAGTATTCAAAATGGAATGGCAGTTTGAACAAGCCTTCCAAAATTTGAAGGCGTACATGGGAAGCACGGAGCTGCTATTGAAACCTATTCCAAGTGAGACACTCTACCTATACCTTACAGTGTTAGAGCATGTTGTCAGCTCAGCTCTGGTATGGGAAGCAAAAGGGAAATATAAGCTCGTCTACTATATCAGTAAAACATTCGATGGGGCAGAGAATAACTACCCTAATATGGAAAAATCGGCCTTAGCGTTGATGACTTCCTCAAGAAAACTAAAACCCTACTTCCAAGCTCACACGATAACAGTCCTGACAGAGTACCCACTCCGGTTGGTATTGCACAAACCAGAGTTATCAAAAAGAATGGTCAAGTGGTCAGTGGAGCTCAGACAATTTGATATCCATTACGCTTCAAAGACAACAATTAAGGCACATACACTGGCAGACTTCTTTGCCAAGTTCACTAGAACAGGGGAACTGGACTAAAAAACCAACATGGAAGCGAGAACCCCAAACTTCCCACAAAAGGATAGATATTGTGATGTGACATGTCCTCCAACGTGAAGGGCTAAGGTGTGGGGATCGCTTTGTACACCCTGAAAGGGGTTACCCTAAGAAAGGCTATCAAATTTGGCTTCTGTGCTTCAAAAAATGAAGTGGAGTACGAAGACTTAATAGTCAGTCTAAAGCTAGCCAGAGGAATCAGAGTAGAAGAACTCACGGTATTAAATGACTCCTAACTGATAGTCTATAAGGTGAACAGTGAATTTGATGTCAAGGAACTGTGAATGATGGCTTAACACAAAAAAAAAACAATCAACGCAAAAAGACAGTTCAAGAGGATACTATTTTGCCGTTGCCTAAGGGTAGACATTAAGGAAGCCGACGACCTGGCCAGAAAGGCCTCATCTACACAAAATGACTCTAACACACTCATAGTGTTCCAGGAGAAGTCGACCCTAAAAAAAGGCCTTCGTGAAACTTTCTCCATTGATGAGGCCTCTGCTTAGATGCCTAGCCCACAAAGAGGCAAACCAAACACTTCTCCAAATCCATGAAGGAGTCTGTGGGAGCCACCCTGGAGGAAGGACGTTGACTCATAAAACTCTCACATTGGGGTACTATTGGCCAAAATCCGGCACTGAACCTAGGTCCAATAACCAGCCCTTCACCCAATGGGGGATGGACATCGTTGGCCCTTCCCCACTTTTGAAAAAAGGAAATTCCTCCTTGTGGCAATTGACTACTACACTAAATGGGTAGAAGTGGAGCTTCTCTCTAAGATATAAGAGAATCAAATTAAGATTTTCTGTGGAAGTATATAGTTTGCAGGTTTGAAATATCAAAAATCCTGGTCAACGACAATTGAACCCGGTTTGAGGGTTAAAAAGTAAAGGAATTTTGCATCCAACTGGGCATCAGCCATCACTTTTCCGTGCCGGTTCACTCCCAGGCCAATGGACAAACAAAATTCACCAACCAAACTATCCTAAATACTATCAAGAAAAAAATCGATGTAGCCAAAGACGCTATGTCTCTGAATCTCTAGGCATTCTTTGGGGATAAAATACCACAAAGAGTATTCCGACTAGAAAGACACCATTCACGTTGGCCTATGGGTTCGAGGCAATGGTTCCAATAGAACTAGCCTTACCTACATCCAGAAGGAGGAGTTCAAGATGGAGGACAACAATGAAGCTTTGAGAGTCAACCTAAACTTACTTGAAAAGTGGAGAGACATAGCTTCCGTCAAAATTACATCTTATTAAAGAAAGATGGCCCAACATTACAACATAAACAAGAGGGACATACCTCAAGAATTCAAAATCTGTGACTGTGTATTGAGGAGGACCCAGCCGAACACTAGAGACCCAGTAGAAGGAAAGCTAACCCGAACTGGGAAGGTTTCTACAAGGTGACTACGATCGAAAGGCTAGGAACTTATTGGCTGGATAACCTGGATGGAGAGCGTATAAAATGGTCGTAGCATGTATAACACTTGAAGAAGTATTAAATATAAAGCTACTCTCTTTAAAGATTTACATTTCATATAACTCTATACCCAGGAACACGCCTAGTTCGACTCCCAAATCATGATGGAACCTATGTGGACCGAACCTAGTCCACAGATAGTTCACCACAAGCAGGCGAGTCCAATCCATGGATGACTCACTACTCCAGAGATAGCCTAGTCTTATTCAGAACTAGAATGGTACAAATACGAAGTGGACATAGTCTATGGATATCAACCGCAAGCTGGCGAGTCCCATCTCCGGACGGCTCACCGCTCCCCAAGGAACCTGGTTTGAATACGGGGACCATATTGGAGCACAAGCGGGCAAGCCTAATCCTTTTCAGATTGATGATGACTTAATGCATAAGTGACCTAGTCCGCCTCAAAGCCAATGAACTTTAATACGGACCGGACCCAGTCCACGGACAATCCACCACAAGCTGGTGAGTCTAGTCTCTAGACTACTCACCATTTTCCATGGAACCTGATATGAATACGAGGGTAACAATGGCACACTGGCGGCCAAGCCTAGTCCTTTTCAAGATGACGACGATTTGACGCATAAATGACCTAGTCTACCTCTAAGCCGAGGAACTCCAATGTGGACCATACCCAATGTACGGAAAGTTCATCGCAAGCGACCGAGTCCAGTCTCCAGACCGCCCATCGAACTTAATCTAATTATGGGGACCAAATGGCGCAAATGTAGCCAAGCCTAGTCCTTTTAAAGATGATGACAACTTAACGCATAAGTAACCTAATCCGCCTCAGAGCAAAGGAACTCCAATGCAGACCGAACCCAGTCCACGAGCAGTTCATTGCAAGCAGACAAGCTCAGTCTCTTAACTGCTAACCCCTTTTTATGGAACCTGATCGTAATATGGGGGCCACCATGGCGCACAGGTGGCCAAGCTTAGTCATTTTCAGGACGACAATAGCTTGTGGCATAAGTGACCCAGCCCACCTCAGAGGTGAGGAACTTCAACACAGGCTAAAACCAGTTCATAAATAGTTCACCATAAATGAGCGAGTCTAGTCCACTGACAACTACCACTCCAAATATAGCCTAGTCCTCTTCAAGAACTAAGGAAACACACATGCTAATGAGGCTAGTTGACAAACGACTCAACACATTTAATCGTTCCAATCCAGATTGACCAAGGGAATGATTCGACCAACAAGACTCAACTAAACTATGAAGTCAAAGTATGGTTCAGCCTGCGAAACCTGATGGAGCAATGCCTCATGGATGAAGAAGGCCCACAAGTCATGAACTTCTTTTATCAGAGAAGAAGCAATGATGGTATAATGGGAATAAACATCAGTTAACTATGTGCAAATAGTCGCGGTTTGACAGAGGATGCAAGCGTTATCCGGAATGATTGGGTGTAAAACATTTGTAGGTGTCTTTTCAAGTCCGTCATCAAATCCTAGGGCTCAAACTTGGACATCCAGTGGAAACTGTTAAGTTGAAGTACGACAGGGGCTGAGGGGATTTTCAGTGGAGCGGTGAAATGCATTGAGATCAGAAAGAACACCAATGGCGAAAGCACTCTTCTGGACTGACACTAACACGAAGAGATGAAAACTAGGGGAGCGAATGGGATTAGATACCCCAGTAGTCCTAGCCGTAAAAAATGGATATTAGGCGTTGTGTGTATTGACTCGTGTAGTGTTGTAGCAAACACATTAAGTATCCCACCTAGGGAGCACGTTTGCAATAATGAAATTCAAATTAATTGATGGGGGGCCACACAAGCCATGTAGCATGTGGTTTAATTTGATACAAAGGGAAGAACCTTACCAGAGCTTGACATTCGTGAATCCTTTTTAAATAGAAGGGTGCCTTCGGGAAAACATATATAGGTGGTGCATGTTGTTTTTAGCTCGTATCATAAGGTGCTGGGTTAAGTCCCGTACGAGTGCAACTCTTGTGTTTAGTTTCCACTGTTAAGGTTGAACAAAAAAACTGAAAATCAATTAAATCGATCAAACCGATCGGTTTGGTTTAAAATCGACTTCGGATCGGTTCGGTTTGATACAGATAGGGTCAGTTTCATTTTTGGTCCTTAATTGATTTTAACCGAGAAAACATAACTGAACCGATGCCTATGTGTATAATGCAAATTACATTTATATTATTCTTACTTTGAATCTTTCTCTCTTCCTTTATTTTATCTCTCTCACTTTACGCTTTCTCCTCCCTTGACACTTTCTCGAGATTCCAGTTTGATTTTCTTTGGAAAGTAGAAATGAAAATCCAAGCTTTGTCTCTATCTTTTGGGTAGTGTAGATGTATGAATTTTGAACAACAAAACCCTCAAAGATCAAAGCCACAAACCCTTCGTCTTCATCAACCTCTCAAGTTCTCTTTCTCTCTGTCTTTCTCTCTGTCTTTCAACCTTTTTAAATTAAAGAAGAAGCAAACTTCTAAAACGTGAGTTTTTCCCTCTTCATCTAGTTTTCTCTCTCTAAAGATCATTCTCTCAATAAGCACGTACTAAAGTTATGCTAAAAGCAAGGACTTTTAATAGCTGATTGAGATTACATTTTGTTCTATTTTTAAAGCCAATTGTTGCTAAAGTGTTACGTTCTTGAATATTTCATTAATTTTCAATTAGCATCTTTTGGTCAAAAACTTTAATTATGAGATTAATTATGCCAAAGAATCAATCATATATTTCATAGTTATGTTGATATACATCTAAGGAAAAAGATTTGTGTGTAGACATTGTTGCACCTTCTTAGATTTTTTTTGGTAATCTACGGTTGAACAAGCATGGCGATAAATGGATTCAGTTTGTCAAAGTTATTTTTCAAGTGATCTTAAGATATTCCCTTCAAGGGGTTTAATATCTTTGTAAGGAGGATTCAGACATTAGCTGCAATTTATCTCAGCGGTCTCGTCCAGAACTTAAGATTTTTAACCTTAATGGTCTAGGGTTTTACCTACCCATTCTTACTTACCAGTACTGCAAGGGATCTTCTTCGGCAAAAGCAGCCACAGTTGTGTTAAAAGTTTAAAAGTGATCTGCAATGTAATTAATTTGAAAATTATTGATAAGCTTTCAATGGAGAGAGTTTGCTCAGAGGTTTTGTGTTTAGAGACTAAATACCGTTTACAAAGGAACTTTGAGCATCATTTAAGGATTTACTCGTGTGTCACACTCGACTAAGTCTAACCAGTGCGAGCCCATTGGAAACAAGGACAATGGAGCCTTTTTTGGTTGCATGAGACATAAAAAGAAGAATACATCATCTCCTGTTTGAAGAATAATTAACTATGCATTTCAAGACCAAAACCTCCCCAGTTCTTAGTTCTCACTACATGAAAACGTAACAAGAAGAATACATCATCTCCTGTTTGGAGCAATTCCCTTATAAGAAACAGCCAACACTCTTCAAAAGCTCGAGTAAGTTCATCAATGCAAAAATTTTCATCCGTAGTACACAATAAGAACATGACTAAACAACACCCATTAGAGTAATTAAGAAATCAAATCACAGTCCAATGGTGATGTGCTCATGAGAGAGGAGTTTCTTGGATGCTATATAAACATGTAAGCATGAAAGAGAAAGAAGATGTGATAAAATTATTTTGTCTTATTAATTGTTTAAATTTGTGTTTAGTTGATATTTGGCTAATAATTATTTTAATTGCACATGGTTGCAGTCACTCATTGACCTCATGGAACGTGTATAAAGCTACTTTGTTTCCATAGACAGTGATCTTTTCATCAAAGATCTAAACCTACCCAAATGAATAATGTCTCTTACTTGTATTCATTTGCAATCTTCAACTTTAATGTCTTTGTTGCTATTGTCGTTGCTATTGTGGTTGCTATTGTGGCACACGAGGGAAAACATTTTTTGATTAATTTTATAAACAAGACGAAAGGGAAAACAATTTTACAATGATTCATTTGACTCTGTTGCTATTGTGGCACCTATTGCTATTGGGGGACTAATAGTTGTTTTTGTCTTGCAAAATTGACTCTTTATTGGCTCCGCCAATCTTTAATGTCCGTTCAGACTGAAAAACCACCTAGTCTCTAAAACTTAGTGTACCATAGTCAGTGCTTAGAATTTTCTGATTTTGGTGTTGTATGCATAAAGTAAATGAAGTGCACCATTTAATCATTTTTTTGCTAGATGGCTTCTACAAGCGACCGTCCAAATGAAGAAAATACAAATGATCCCAAGCCTGCCACCGAAGCAACTAAGGATGACCCACTCCTACCCACTGAAGGTAAAAATGAAAATTTTCACTTGTTTGGGATCATTTTACATTGGTACCGGGTTGTTCAAATGGCAATCCTAGGGATGAATGCAAGCGTTGTGGAAAAGAGTATGCATGTGCTTCTAAAAATGGAACCAATAGCATGTTAAGCCACATACAAATAGAGGAAAAATGTAAGAAATATCCCTACAAGAAACAAGACCCCAAGCAAAATATCTTAGCGAAAATGAATTCAAATGCGCTTGTACCCGTTAGTTTCAGCCAGGAAGCCTATAGAAAAGCACTTGCTAGAATGGTGAGTCGATGAGTTGCCTTTTAGGCATTCAGTGGTGAAGGGTTTAAATATTATAATAATATTTTACAGCCAAGGTTCAAAATACCTTCTTGTATTACAATTGTTATGGATTGCTTGCAAATTTTTCTTGAAGAGAAAAAAAAGTTGAAAAGTGTTTTGAAAGTCAAGAGAGTTTGCATGACTACAGATACTTGGACTTCTATCCAAAATTTTAATTACATGTGCATCACAATTCACTTTATTAATAGTGATTGGGTAGTACAAAAAAATAATCATAAGCTTTTCTCTAGTACCAAATCATAAAGGTGAGACTATTGGGAATAAGATGGTGGAGAAGTTCATGATAGAATGGGGTGTATATAGTGTTTTCACACTAAGCATTGGAAAGGGGCCATTTTAGGACATGAACACTTACACATGAGATGTTATGCACATATTTTAAATCTTATTGTTTGTGATGGTTTGAAAGACTTGCATGATTCAATTATCAAAGTACGCAATGCTGTGAGGTACGTCAGTTCATCTCCCTTTAGGTTGGCTACATTCAAAAAGTGTGTAGAAAATGAAAGAATTGCATGTAAAAGTTTATTGTGTCTAGACATGTATGCCTACTAGATGGAATTAAACTTATATGATGTTAGATATCGCAGAGAAGTTTCAAAAGGCATTTGAGTGTTTATAGGATGTAGACATGCATTACACTTCTCACTTTAGAGAGGAAGAAGAAACTTGGGACTGCCAACTGATTGTGATTGGAATGATGTAAGACTGTGAAGTTTTTTAAGGTCTTTTGTAATGCAACATTGAGACTTTCAGGATCTTTATATATGACTTCTAATCAATTTTTTAATCAACTTTTTCTTATCCAGAACAAATTAGCTTAATTTGCACGTAATGATGATCAATGCTTACCGAAGATGGTAAAGAAAATGAAAGCAAAACATGACAAATATTGGAATGCTGATAAGATAAAAAATTTGTTGTACGTTGTAGTGGTTATGTTAAGCATTACTCGACTTCCACTTCTCAATTACAAGATATTACCAGATCAAAAGAAATGGAAATGATAATAATGATGGAGAAAATGATAGTGTGATGTTAGCTTTTAAATATCAAAAGCATATGGAACAAAAGGATGGGTCGACAAACAAATCAGAGCTTGAAAAGTATTTGAGAGAAAGTCTTGAAGCTGTTGTGATAAGTTTGATTTCTTGAATTGGTGGAAGAATAACTCAGCGAGGTTTCAAATCCTTTACGTCGTAGCAAAAGATGTCTTGGCGATTCATGTATCTTTGGTTGCTTCTGAGTCTGCCTTTAGCATGGGTGTCGGGTACTTGATCCATTCCGTAGTCCTTTGTCTCCTAGCACCGTTGAGGCCCTTATTTGTGCCAAGATTGGCTTCGTTCTTCATCAGTCTCAGTCAATCTTCGTGAGTCAATGGATGAGTTGGAAGAATATGAAAGTATTGATGCAGGTAATATTGACATTAGAATATTCACTTCATTGGTTTTTATTTTGTTATATATATTTGAACTTGTTTTTGTCATGTATATTGATATTTGTTTGTTTTGACTTTTTTTAGAGGTGTTTGGATCCATTTTACTGTCAAATATTAACAACATGAATGAATGATACATCTACGTTATTTTGGGTAAGGATTGTTTTGTCTTATTTTAAATTTTCACTTTATTATTTATGTTGGGTAAGGATTTTTTCTCTTATTTTAATTTTTCACTTTATTATTATCATTTCTTTAACCAAGTGATTGGGCCTCTTATGCAGGTTTTTGGACTTTTGTTGAAGCTAACAAATTAATACATTGAGATGAAATTGAAGAAAAGTAGGTATGTTTTCAGTCTCTTTGCTTTCCTTACAACTTAGTTCGTTGTTATAGGGAGTTCTACTACTGGCATAAGTACCTTTTTATCATCCTACTTCTAGGTACAATTAGTGGTTCATTCTATTATGAGATACATGACTAGTCTAATCTGTCATACCTGATGCAATCCGTCGAAAACCAATTTTGTTTGGATGTAGCATGTTTGGAATACGAATACCACTTACATTAATACCATCTTTGAATCTTCAAGTATAATTTTTACTGACATACATGTTTACTGACATGTAAGCAATAGCATTTTCATGGACACAACACTTTAACCTGTGATAATAATTAGACTACTTGATTGAGTGGTTAGGTTTTGGTTGTCTTCATGTCTATAAGTTTTAGAAGGTTATGTTTTGGTTGTCATCATGTGTATAATGTCCCAAAACTTAACTGGAGAGTCAAATGGTTGTAATAGCGTTGTCAAGAGCTTCTCACACTTGAAAAGAGCTATGTACCAAAAATGGTTATGGTTCTAACCATATCTCATGATTTTAGGATTAAGCTAGGACATACATTCACATATATAGTAATTTTGAATTAATCCTCTACCACAACTTTTATAATGATAGTATGACACAACAACAAATATAAATTTAGTAAAGTTCATTTCACTTTATTTATAATGTGATTCTAATATGTTAGATTACTCAATTGTACGATTTTATACTTTGCAATTGTACAGTTTATTTTGCATATTGTACTTGAATGGAATTTATATTCACTGTTACAAATATTGTGATGCTTTATGATAATTTGTGGTGGATGTTTATTCTCTAGATAGGTGTGAAGTTGGCTTGAATCTTCAGATGTAAATAGGTGTTAATAGAGTAGGCAAGCTGAAGTACCCAACTCACTGACATAGGTCTTGAACAATAGGCTGAAGTTAGGAAGCATGACATAGCATTTAGCAAGTGAAGTTGACTTTTTTTGCAAGTGGTAGATTTTATATGACTTAGATGATCACTTGTCGGTTCAGTTTATGTTAATTTTATTAACATTTTAGGTGGTTCGGTTTATATAAAATTACGAGCAGTTCAATTCGGTTCAGTCTGAGATATGATCAGTTCGGTTTCGGTTGAAACTAATTAAATCTAATAATAATCGGTTCGGTTTTCAACCCTAGCCACGGTTGAGTTTGGAAACCTTAACAGATTACCGGTGATAAATTGGAGGAAAGTGAGGATGACATCATGCCCCTTATGCCCTAGACGACACTCGTGCTACAATGGCCGGGACAAAGGGTCCTGATCCCGTGAGTGTGAGCTAACCCCAAAAACCCGTCCTCAGTTCGGATTGCAGGCTACAACTTGCCAGCATGAAGCCAAAATCTCTAGTAATTGTCGGTCAACCATATGGCAATGAATTCATTCTAGGGCCTTGTACACACCACTCATCACACTATGGGAGATGGCAATGCTCTAAGTCGTTACCTTAACCGCAAGGAGGAGGATGCCAAAGGTAGTACTGGTGGCTAGAGTGAAGTCGTAACAAGGTGGATGTACTGGAAGGTGCGGCTAGATCACCTCATTTTTCAGGGAGAGCTAATGCTTGTTCGGTATTTTGGTTTGACACTTCTTCACACCCAAAATAAAGCGAGCTATGTATGAGCTAAGCTTAGAGATGAAAGTCTTATTTCATTTCTCGATGGTGAAGCAAGACCAAGCTCATGAGCTTATTATCTTAGGTCAGAACAAGTCGATAGGATCCCTTTTTTGCTTTGTGCCCCCATACAATCGTTACAACTATGGTGGTTGTGATGGTTTGGTTATGGGGGTGGCAACGGTGGTGTTATTAGTGGTGGTGGCTAAGGAAATTGTGGTAGTGGTGGTGGTGGTTGTTTGGCTATGTTGGTCGTGGTGGTTGTGATGTTTATGGTATGTTAGTTGTGGCAGTGACAATAATGGTAGTTGTGGTTGGGGTATTTATGAAGGAGTCGGGCGTACTTGAGGAGTTGATGAAAGTTTTATAAAGTAATGCGGGATATTTTGTCTTGTGAAGATTTGCAAAATTTTATAGTTAGGAGATGCGGACGTCCAAAACTCAAATTCCAATAACTGTTTTCTGTAAATTCAACCAAGCATCGAATTTTATGTAATTGCCATAAACTTTGCATTATGCATTCCTTTACAGTATACCAAGTGGAGCCTAAATAGAAAACAAACTTTTAATTGCAACGGTTAAAAAAAATGAATAATTATCATGGGGTGTTATATCCGCCCAAGTGTCCCAAGGGCCAATGCCAATATTTGACTATGAATGTAATAGGAGTTTAATAGTACTCGGTCTAAGTAGAAGCCATTTTCCCATTTCTAGGTTGTCATACGTGAGGCACTGCCCATTTTCTTTCCATTTAATATATTTGATGCAAAATAAAATCTTATACTAGTTGATGATACATCAAAATAGACCGACTACCAGAGCCATACACGTGGCATGAAGACCCATCACGAGAATACAACGCCTAAACTATTAGGCCAGCTTATAAAGCCTAGGAAGAATGAGGCCAATTATAGAGGCCTAGACTATGCCCACCACTAAGTAGACGTAAACAAGACTAGAATCCAAGCCAAGACAAATCAGAGCCCAAGTCCAGGCCCGATATGCGTTTTCCCATAAAGAAGAAAAATGTTGCACTAAGAAAGAGCCGTGTAAGGACTTACATCTCTATGAACACATTTTCATTAAGGAGATTGCTACAAAAACATCTCCTTTCATTGCACTTCACATGCTTAAGTCACGCCAAGAGTTAAACACGACCATTATAAAGGTAAAGAAAACATTCGACAAAGGTATGCAACATTAACTGAGTTTTGTATAGATTTGCATCCTTCTTCCATCAGATTTACTGACTTAAGCATTGGAGTGCCTTCGGCTACCAAAAAGGTGGTCATTGGTATTCTTACAGTTGTTTTATAGGTCAAACTCAAAAAAGGAAGATTTTTGGATGCATCAGTTTGGTGTCGTCCGTGGGGAACGACGAGTTTCCTCTTTCCAAAAATAGAACACACTGTGACAAGGCTCACCACAGCCTAACGAAAGATCGACGAAGCCGTTAGAAGGAATAATGTAGTCTACAAATTCCTAATTCAGTAATGATCATGACAACTTTCCCACTGAGGCATCACTAACGGGTCATTGAGAAGATGCAACCCGAAACATCGAACCAATAGCATCCGAGAACGCGGATCCGCTACACAAAATAGTCCAGATAGCTCAGACAACCGTCGGCGCTGCCACGGGCCCTCGGGTAGACTTGCTCATGGTCTAGATGAAATACATGACAAAGATGTTGGAGAAAATCACCCAGGAACACGTTCAGCCAGCCGACCCTACTCCAGCACTGCCCAAAAAAACTCCACTATCCGAACTCAAGGGAGTGATGAAGCCTTAGCGGAACCCCAACAGGGAAACATCGATAGCAGTGAGCTCCATCGAGACAAGACTTCGCAGTACAGCCGAACGGTTGTTGAGATCATGTTCACGATTGAGTCACGAACCCCAATGTGTTATACGAGTTGGCCAAGCCACCATTTTTTGACGAACTCATGAAGAAAGCAATGCCAAAGAAATTCACTCTGTCAAATTTTGAATTGTACGATGGTACCCCGACCCAATTGATCACCTAAGACATTTTCACCACATGATGGATATAAAAGAAACCATGGAGTCTATCCTATGCAGAATGTTCCCAATCAGCCAAACATCCACAACAATGAACTGGTTCAACAACCTTTCATCGAGGTCAATAGACCCTTTTCCAGGCCTTAGCCACTATTTTCATTACTAGATTCATTTGGAGCCAGCTGATGAAAAAAGACCCCACTACCTTCTGCACATTCTACAAAAGCTAGAAGAAACAATACGAGAATATGGTACTCGCTTCACCAACAAGTTAACGATGATTGATGGATGCAGCGACAAGACAACCGCTACAACTTTCGTCACCGAGTTGAAGAGAAACACCTTCTTCGATGCCCTCAACTTGGAACCTCCAAAAGGCATGTGGTCTTGCTGAAAATGGCACATAAACATATTTCCCTCGAAGAAATGAAAGCTGCAAAGAGTAAGAATGAGCAAGAGAGGGAGAACAAATCGAGGAAATGAGAAAGAACTGATGAAAGAAGGCGAGATGGCGGATCACGAGAAGACAACAGTCATTTAAAGAAACATCGAAGCAACGGACACACATAGCCCAACTAGCAGGAATCCAGGAAATCACAATTGACACGATCAGCGTAATGAGGAAATAATATAAACCATACACAGCCTTAAAAGCAAGCCGAACCGACATCTTAAAACACATATCAAACTGGGAGAATGTCAACTGACCCACTAGGATGAAATAAGACCCAGAAGAACGAGACAAGAGCATGTATTGTTCTTTCAACAAGGATCACGAACATGATACCAATGACTACTACAAGTTGAAAGAAGAAATCGAGCATTAGATCCAGAGAGAAAGAATGGACGAGTTTGGGGGCATATCAGACAAACAGTTCAAAGGTAAAGAAAATGCAGATGTTATAGCCACTGGATCAAAGGAACAGTTAAGAGAATTGATATATGCTCTACACTGCATCCGCCCTAGGAAAGAAGCACCTCCCACCCGAAAAGACCTATATCAAAGTCGAAAGAACAACGCTCCAATGACCCTAGCAGCTGAGCAAATACGGCCAAAGTCACTTATAAAATAACTAACGAACTTCATCAGGTCATAACAAGTAGTGCCAAACGATGAACAATAACGATCCAAGCAAATACGACCCTAAATTAAAGGGAATAACAGAGGCACGAATGCCAACACAAATATAGACAGTAGCACCACAGGAATAAAAGAAGAAACGTTCCACAATGTAATGAAGCCATTCCAAGAGAACGACTTCTAAAACGGTCGAATAATCAATAAAGTTTCATTTCCAGAATTGACATCTCACAAAAGCAAAATAGCTTCATAGCACAACTATAAAAAATAATCAGCGCAAAAATCCCAAAAGGAATCCAGATGCAAGTCAGATATTGAAAGTAAACTTCTTGTCTGATCTACAAAAGAAGTAAGAGTTGGACACTCGAATAAAACTAATATGAGAAACTTTGAATCGATCGAGGTGTTGAGTTTATGAAGTAAAAGTTGGACGAACGAGTCAACTAAATAAAATGACTTCGAGTAGACTAGAGTGCTGCACAAAACGAAGCAAAAGTTGGACACCCGAGTAAAACTAAAAATAGAAACTTCAAATCGACCGAGGTGTCAAATTAACTAGTCAACTAAATAAAATGACTTTGAATTGACTAGAGTGTCGCACAAAACAAAGCAAAAGTTGGACACCCAAGTCAAACTAAAAACATAAACTTCGAATATACCGTGGTGTTGAGTAAACGAAGTAAAAATTGGACGAACGAGTCAACTAAATGAAGAGACTTTTAGTTGACTAGAATGTTGCACAAAACAATGCAAAAGTTGGACACCCGAGTCAAATTAAAAACAAAAACTTCGAATCGACCGAGGTGTCGAGCTAACGAAGTAAAAGTTGGACGAACGAGTCAACTAAACGAAATGACTTTGAGTCGACTAGAATGTTGCACCAATGAAGTAAGAACTGGATGCTCGAGTCAAACTAACATCAGCTGAGATGAAGAATTGATGAAGTAAATGTTAAACGAACGAATCAACTAGGTAAAATGACTTTGGGATGACTAGAGTGTTGCACCAACGAAACAAATTGAATAAACGAGTCAATTGAGCAAAAAAACTTCGTGAAACAACGGGTTAGCGAAGTAAAGCAAACAAAATAGCTTTCCACAAAAATTCAGAGACAATAAACACAAGATCAATACATGTGTACTAAAGCATAGGAAAAATAAAATCACCGAAAGGTTGCTACAGACATATACGTGGAACATCAAATACAAATTATCAAGACAACGACAGATGAACAAAGTCGATAAAGGATCTAACTCTTATCAATCAAAATCCGTTCAATTACATTAAAAAGTATAATTAAAGACTAAGGGGAAATATATATAACATCCTCAACAATCCACCTGCAGGAGTTGGATCAACAAAGATGACTCATTTTTCAAGAGGAAGAGGCAGTTATTTAGCCATTGGGACATCCAAAGGATCTTCCGCAGCACCTTCCACATCCTCGAAAGTCTGATAAACGAGATGATGTTACTGAGACAAGTAAACACCAAGACCCTCAATATAATCCAAAAGCTCTGTCTGACCATCAACAACGCGTTGCTAGTCTACCACCTCCATAACACAGAGTCTATCCTTAATTAAAGCAAGCTTACTTTATTCCACGATAAGTTGGCCCTCGGAAGTAGTGAGCATCACAAAGGAATCAGCCATGGCCTCGTCAAGCGAAGACAACAATTGCTCCACCCTTTTCTTAGCACCATCGCGATTGTTAGAATGCTCTATCATGGCCCGCGCGACCTCATCACGAAATGCTTTCTCAGAGGAAAGTTCTTTTTCTACATCGTGCAAACGTGTGCGGATGCCTTCTAGGCCAGTTCTCAAAGATTCACGTGCAGCCACAGATCGATCACGCACACCCTCTTCCAAGGCCAACGACGCCTGAGCAACTTCATTTGCCTTGGTTCGTTCAGAGCATCGCATTTTTAATGCGTCATACTAGTAAAGAACATGGGAGAATACCAACAGCAGCACGAAAAACTTCATCTCCAAAAAAACCATAAGATTGTGATTGACCTAATGACTCATGCCCATCATTCTTGCATAGGCGAGATGAGTCATCCCCTCCATTATAAGCCTAACACCATCTTCAAGATGAAGGTTCTGGTTTTGCATGAACATTGAAGGCCTCTCCACCGACCGTTTGTGCCATTCATTTATCAGCTTACATGCACCATCCTGCACTCCAAGACAAGATAACCAACATAATTTCTCATCCGATTTAACCCATATCTTCTTAGGAGTAGGTTCTTCCAACTAACCCGCGAATGAAGAATGCGTGGATCAGGTAGTATGGAGCAACTGCCACCACCCATGGTCGGGAAAAACGATGGAACAACAAGAGAACCTCCATCACCCTCTCGTTGTCTAGCAGAAACGAAACGAATAGTAGTAGAAGAACTCAAGTAACATGAGTAAAAGGGAACCTCCATCCCTCCATCAGCAAGACGGGAAGGAAGAAGACAGACTGCAACTCGATCTCGACTGCCAGGCTATTTAGATTGAACAACGCCCAATTGTAGCATCTTGTCATCCAAAATTTGAGCATCCTCATCAGAGCACTTGACAACGTCAAGGCCACCTATAAGCAGAATTTTTTTTCACCATCATCTAGAGGATGAACAATATCTTTCTCCCTCCTTTCCAGAGCATGCCTCGTCTCTTTCGCCTCCTGCAAATAGCAGTGGTCTTCCCTCGAAAGATCTCTATCAGCAGAAGCTAATTAAAGGAGGTGCATTGATGGAGGATTTAACTAACCTAAATAAATAGGTTAATTTAACCCACTTGTAATAACTGCAAGTGCACGGTGCCTAACTGGTAGACAACGGCAAGTACGGGTCGATACCACGAGGAAAGTGAGTGCAATTGAATTTTAGAATTTATCTAAACTAATTTAGAGAAAAATGGGGTTACATTGTTTTTAAAACTAAACTAAAAATAAATTAAAAATAAGAAAAATAAAATAAATAAAAGATAGATGAGATGGATTTTGTGGGCTTGGACTCACCAATGAGTTAGCAAAAACATTTAAATCTAAATTACTGAACTTAAAAATGAGAAGCTTTAGGGATGAGAATCCCTTGCTTACACCAAATATGTGATCGTTAAAATTCAATTCAATTTATATCATGTTTCTATCAAACATTAACAAATTATTTCAAGCAAATACGCTCTTACCAAGTATTAAGTGTCTTTTTAGGACACACTTAATCAAAGTTTAAGCTTAATATTTTTAGCACATGCTTTGAATATTGATAAAGGGTAATTCTAACTACCAAACATATCAAGTTTAATTTTTCGAACATGAAAGGTGAAAGCAATTTATCAAAAATTCAGAAATAAATTGTAATTAACAATTAAACACACAATTCAATAAAATAAATCAAAATGAATTATGCAACCCCTTTGGTTTGTCGCAAACTCGATGTGGTGGTACTCAGCAGCAGGTGGTCAGAACATGAATCCTGAGACAAATGGCTGCAAATGCTCTGTGGTGGTATAGAGCAGAAGTCAGGGTGTGAATAGCCAAAAACAGTTTGACTCGGTCTCCTGCCTTCAAAACAGTGCCTCCTCGCTCCGCCTTCATCTCCAGTGAGCAGCGGCGCTGCTCCGCCTTCCTCCGTGCTCCTCACGAGCGTCCTCGTCCTCCAACTGTCTCTAGAACCTACAAAAGCAGAGAGAAGGTGAGGGAACGACAAGAAAACTCAAAAATAGATAGAGAGATCTGAAAAGGAGGCTCCCCTGTTTCCGCTATCGCGGTGGTTGTGAGCTGCGGACGAGCCGCTCTGTGATGGTGGTCATGAGGGAGGGAGACAAGAAGGAGGTCGAGATGAAGAGAGGCCGAGATGGCGGCTGTGAGAGATGCTCTGGCTCTGTGGCGAGGTGGAACAGAGTCGGGTTGATGGCAGCTCTGTTTCGCGGTGGTTGTGGTGGCTTGCGATGTGGTGTTCGAAGGTGATGGTGGTTGATGGATGATGTTGGTTGATGGATGATGGACATGGAGAGGGACAGGGGATGTGATGGAGGTGGCGCTGACGCGAAACAGGGTTGTCACGCCCCTATTTCGTGGAGGTGGTGGTGGTGCTCGGGTGATGGTGGTGGCGAGGCGACTGTGGCGGTGATTGCTGAGTGAGTGAGAGATGGATGAGTGGTGATGGTGATGAGAATCACTTGTGAGGAAGAGGTTTTGATTTTTGTGTAATAATTCTTTTCCCTTCTCTTCCTCCATTTTTCTCACCCTAATCTCTTGTATTTATAGAGAATGATCAAAGTGAATAGGGATGAGATAAAGGGAAGATTCATCAAGGTATAAATGAGATAATATTCTTTAGGGGTAGGATTGGATTTGGGTTTATGGGTAGGTTTTGGGTTTAGGTTTGTGACCATCTGCATTGTACCTCCGCTAGAATCGACCAATTGTCATTCCTTGCATTGTCGCCTTAATACGATTTCATCATTCACGCTCAAATTCCTACAAAGACATGAAAACGAAATAATTACTATAAAATATAATAATCGAAACATTAACATGTATAAATTAAAGGATATATTATGTAATAATTATCTGAATATCATGCGTCGCACAAAGTCAACAAGTTGTTTCTTCTTCGGCACGTGATCACAAAATAGAATCAACTGCTTCAACGGACTTACATGCCTCACTACTTTCCTCTTTCTAGAAGGAGGGCCGATAGCACTACGAACAGGAGCATTGGTTGCTTGAAAGACAACCCATCAATTTGTTGAAAAACACACTACACCAAATTGACATTTTTGTAACAATCCCCAAAACATTATCATTTTTGAGTTGTAACAGTACACCAAATAATTTCAAGTCAAAACTAAATTCAGTTACAAAAATGAAAAACAGTTTCACAAAAAATGTAATATAATAAATTGGATTACCATGAATAGTATCACTTGTAGCACCATACTTTTAATGGTGATACAATTATTGTATCACTTTGTTTGTGAAAATGTGTAAAATTGTTTGGTGGACTGTTACAGCTCAAAAATGATATTGTTTTGGTGGTTGTTACAAAAATGCCAATTTGGTGTAATGACAAATTGAGAAATAAAAACATCATCTCACTACACCATAAAAGGGTATTTGTTACTGTTCTTACAGGTTACTACAATGAGTTGTAACACTTTTGTGCCCATACAAAATAAGGTGATCCTAATATTTGTATCATCTACCAACCATACCATTGGTATAACTGCATCATGATGCAACTAATACTACCAGAATATTGGTTTCATTTTACAGCTCATACTGAATTTTATATAGTTGCATACACTAACTAATATTGATTTCAAATGAAGCTGATACTCAATTTTTCTTTGTATCATGTAGAAACTATAGCTAATTTAAAACATTTTCCAAAAAGAAAAAAACTATAAAATGCGTAATACCCATCCAAAACCTTCATTGACTACTTTTACATTCAAATCCCTGAAGTAAGTGTAGCAAAACCTACATTTTAAATGAATTTCAAGGTAAACAAGTACTAAACAGCACAATACGTATTGATGATGCATCATAATAGACCGATCATCACGGTCGTACACATGGCAGAGAGCATCCATCACGAGGATATAACGTCCAATCTAATTAGCCGGCTCATGAAGCCCAAGAAGAATAAAGCTAATCACAAAGGCACATACAAGACCCACCAACGAGAAGACATAAACAAAGATCAGATCCAAGCCTGAGCGGATCAGAGCTTGAATCTAGGATCGACACAAGTTCTATCATAAAGAAGAGGAACGTTGCACCAAAAAGAGTCATGGAGGGAGTTACACCTCCATGAACACACCTCCATTAGGGAGGAGACTGTTTCGAGAAACATCTCCTTCCGTTGCGCCTCACATGCTTAAGTCACGCAGAGAATTAACTGAGACCATTATAAAAGGTAAATGGTACATTCGACATAGGTATGCAACTTTAACTGAGTTTTGTCCAGATTTACTTCCTTTTTCCAACACAGTTGCTGACTTAAGTATCGGAGTGCCATTGGCCACCAAATAGGTGGACCTTAGCAGTCTAACATTTGTTTTGCAGATCAAACTCACAAAAGGACGATTTTTGGACACATCAGTTTGGCGCCATCCATGGGGAACGACAAATTTCCTTTCTCAAAACAAGATCCACAATGACAAAGCTCACCATAATCTGATAGAAGATGAACAAGCCATCAGAACAAATGACGCACTCTACAGATCCACAGCCTATTAATGATCGCAACAACTCTTCTATTGACAATGATGCATTACTAACAGTTCACGATGCATTACCAACAGTTCACAAACAAATCTTCACGAACAACCCATTATTTTCGGTTCCCTAATTTTAAAAAATATTTTGATAAATATTTCAGTGTGTAAAAAAAGAACGTAAAAATTTCGAGGATAAATGAAATATATAATGAATTTTGAATGTATATTAAATATGTGAAAAATATAATATGCAAGTAAATAAATGTATTAAACACATTAAATGAAACTAAAATGCCTAGAATTAGAAAATCAAGGGGTAGTTTAAAAAATCAATATATAAGTATAAGATGTGATAATTAGGCGGTGGTTTCAAAAATCAATAAATAATTAGAATGAATGATAATTAGAAAAATAAACTTGAAATTTACGAAAAATGTATATTTTAGTAGCTGATTTTGTAATTTTCACAAGGATTGTGATTTCACAAAATTTTGCCGAAATTTTCATTTTTTTGAAATTACGAAAAGAAAAGAAAAGGGGCGAAATTATTTTTTTTACATTTTTGAGGGTTTTTTTTTCGAAAAATACAAAATCAACTACTAAAATTTACATTTTTTCAAGGATTTTTTTTTGAAAAATTTCGGAATGTTTTCGTAAATTTTGAGTTTTTTTTTTTTTTTTTCTAATTATCATTCATTCTATTTATTTATTGATTTTTGAAACCACCCCCTAATTTCCTAATTATCAAGTCTTATACTTATATATTGATTTTTTAAGCTACCCCTAGATTTTCTAATTATAGGCATTTTAGTTTCATTTAATGTGTTTAATACATTTATTTGCTTGCATATTATTTTTTTTCACATATTTAATATATCCTCAAAATCCATTATATATTTCATTTTTTCTTTACACACCGAAATATTTCTTAAATCTGGAAACTGAAATTAACTCAAAAAACATAATCACAATCCTTGATTTTTTGGGGAAAACCAAAATTTACGAAAAAAACATCGAAAACTTTCAAAAAACCCTCGAAAAATGTAATTTTTTCTTTCGCCCCTTTCCTTTTCTTTTTGTAATTTCAAAAAAATGAAAATTTCAGTGAAATTGCGAATAATTTCGCGAAATCACACTCCTTGATCACTATATCATCATTGAAAATATTAACCTCCTCAATAGCCGGTGATGAGACATCAAATGGTTACTCAATCACAGTCAGTACACGTGGCATGGATTACCCTAGTACGTAAATGATTTCCATACAATTCCGAGCGGGCTCATACACAAGATTACTGTTCAGCCCGTAAGTCAGCGCCCAAGCCTTAGAGACATGTGTCTTATGGTTTGTCCTAGGACAATAAGGCCCAAACAATAAATATAAAGTTATCGCAGGTCCAAGATCAACTCGCACGAAATCAGTTCTAGCCCAATCAAACATTGGGTCATAAACAGAGCCAAGTGTCGAATTACTCAGTCATGTAAAAGTAGGATCTTATACGAGATCTCCTCCCTCCGTCACGTCCTCGATCGCAAGGACAGTTGGGGAGGGAAGTCTTGCTATAAGAGGGTGAAATGAGAAAGAAATGTATGCACGCGAGTATACACACTACAATTTTACATTCAGTCTTCACTCTTTTCAAACCAGTATCTCACTTAACCATTAGAGTGCCTTCGACCACCACAACGGTGGTCTTGGGCTTAATCGTTGTTCTTTTTGCAAGTTAGATATCGTCGAGATTGGCGAAGACAAATTAGAACGCATCAGTTTGGTGTCGTCCTTGGGGAAGACAACAATAAGTTTCCCCTGAAATGAACTTACAGAGTTCTTTCTAAACTAAGCAGAGCATCAAGAAATGGATACCAACACCAGATCTTGAGTCGAGCTAGATGGTCTAGCCGGTGATGACCAACCACCGAGCCGAATCGATCCGATCGAAAAGGCTAAACAACCATAGGCCTAACCGCGGATAAGACCATAGATGTCCCTGACATGAGTCGAATCATGCTCCACCTAAACCATTTAATAGGGGTGGTAAAAAGGATGACTCGAGAAATATAGCAGCGACCTGAGGTCAACTGAGATCCGAGAGGCCCAGGAGAGGGTCATTGGGACCACACCCCAATGATTAAAAACACCATGGTCAAGAATCAGCTCTGGCTAGGGGCATCCAACCCTGATGTCCTATACGATCTCACGGTCCCTCCACTCTTGAAAGAGATCATGAGTGCCCTTCTTCCTAGGAAGTTCGTTCCACCATAGCTCATGTTCTATAAACGGGATGTCGAATCCATCCAACCAATTGTGTCATTACCACCACGTGATGGCGCTCAAGGAAAGTTCAAAATTTTCTTACCATCCTGAATAGGGTTGTGCTAACATGGTTCCACAGTTTCCAGCCGAGGTCGATCAGATCATTCCAGGGGACTCGCTACCTGTTGAACCTCAGACATAAACTGAGGGAGACGCTCAAGCAATACATCACTCATTTCAATAACGAGCTGACCTTGATCAATGCGTGCAGCGAGGACACATCCATCATGGCTTTCACCTCAGGCCTCTGAGGATATCGGTTTTACCACTACCTCACCTTGGAGCCCCCAACAAGCATAGCATGATTGCTGAGGAGTGCCCAGAAGTACAACACTTGGAAGAAATGTTGGCTTCCAGGAAAGGAGGAAGTGAGCATAAGCACTCATCCAAAGCCAAGGACGAGAAGGGGAACAACTCGAAGCGAAAGTGGAGTGAGAACCATGGTGGGCACAACCAAGCAAAAATGTTCAAGCTCGACGGCTCCAGGTACCCATACTACACCTCTCTAGTCTACCCTACATTTTCTTCACAATGGAAAAATAGGAAAACGTCAAGTGGCTGTCAAAACTAGAAGGAGATCCTTCAAAGCGTGATAAGAGTAAACAACATTTTGTTCACAATGGAAAAATGGGCAAACATCAAGTGGCCATCAAAACTCGAAGGAGATCCTTCAAAGCGTGATAAGAGTAAACATTGCTCTATCATAAGGGCATGGTCCATGACACTAAAAATTGCAGGGGGCTCAATTATGAGATGCAATAATGGATCCAGAGAGGATGATTGACCTCGGGGACACACATCCTCAATGCTAGGGAATAACACAAGACGCAGGAGACCTGAGTCCAAACATGGTACGTGTCCTCCACGGGACAAGCGAGGAGAGTCAACACTCGAATCGCTTACTAAAAAACTCGATTTAGGAACTGTGGGTAAGATCAAACTACCGACACCAACTCCTACAACACGTATGGGAGGAGAAAAAGTCTCCGAACTTAGCTGATGATACACCAAAACGGTCACATCCCTGAGCCATACACGTGTCATGATGATCTCGAGGAATTATGGGCCCAACGTCAGCCCAACACTGATCCGACCCAAGCAGTTCTAAGCCTGCCAATGCATTCCACCAAATGGACCTGAATTTTCACAGCTTGCTTAGCCCATACATCTTAAAACTATCTTCAATTTTTGTAAGCCCTATTTAGGCAAGTATCTCAAGGATCAGCTTCGGACAAGCAACTACAACACCTCTCCCCTTCTAACTAGGAAGTAAATACCAGAGTACATATCATATAGGAAAACTTCCTCTTACGGATTACCCTGAGATTGGGAACTATCTCAACATATCTAGGAGCACACAGCTAATAGGAAATTCTCTTCTACAACACAACTCCTAATTAGAGAAGATTATCCACGAAGATCTCCTTTTTAAACTACGAAATCGATGGCATGGTCGAACCAGGACTCCCGCACTGTAAAAAAAGATGAGGTTGGTAAGCTATGGTACGCTACAAATTTCCTATTTAGAGCATTACACCTTCTTTAGATCTCTGTCCGACTTTAGCATCGGCCACCACATTTGTGGTTTGTGGCTCACATGCGTTCCTTGTGCAGATTAGCATGACGAGGTCAAAGCAGGGAACGAAAAATGACTGCATTAATTTAGCGTCATCCATAGGGAAAACAAGTTCCTAACCTTTCACTAGCATCATCTCCCTTTGAAATACAAAGAGATGGTGACCACTAGATCACGCAACAACGAAAACAAAGGGACATGTCAAACGCTTCTACTAGTATTATACCCCCTTTTCGCGGTGCCAGTTATGCGTGGGCAACATACTCACGCCCTCGTGCCAGCAACAGCAACGATAGACCCCAGTATAGATATGTTATCATCTCAAATACAACAAATCTGCAAAAAGGTGGATAGGCTTTCGCTCGACAAAACCTTCCACCTGGTAATGGAGATCAAGAGCACCACATGCCTCTATCTCCCAAGGACGACAGAGAGCGGACATAGGAGAGTCAAGCCCCTGCTAGTTCTCACTGGACCAAAGAAGGTGGCGCAGTTATCGCGGAACCGACTGCCAGGGTAGAGAAGCTCGACCCTCAGAATCGCCTCCGCAGAGCGACACAAGACCCAGATGTGCTATATCGTCTCTCAGTCCCACCTTTCGTTTACCATATTATGAACTAGGCGTTTCCCAAAAAGTTCACGCTCCGAAGCTCGACTTCTACGACGGGTCCACTGACCCATTCGATCATATGTGCCATTACCATCATGTATTGGCCCTCAAGGAAGGATCTGAGTCGGTGATGTGTCAAACTTTTACCACTAGCCTAAAGAAGACAACACTAACTTGGTTCCACAGCCTCCCACCGAGGTTGATCGACTCCTTCAAGACGATGGTGAAGGGGTTCCTGGCGCGTTTCATCGGAAGTCGATGTTTTCGAAAAGGCCCACACTACATACTCACTCTGAAATAGAGTTTCCACGAGACGCTTAGAGAGTATGTCACATGCTTAAATGAAGAGCTGACATTCATTGACGATTCCAGCGATGACACAGCCGTGGCAGCTTTTGCCGTGGCAGCTTTTACCGCGGGCCTAAAAGAAGGAAAGCTCTACGAAGACCTCACCTTGGAACCCTATTTAGACATGACGAAACTACTCAAAAGTGCCCATAAGTAAATTACTTTAGAGGAGTTGAGGACCGTTAAAATGGGAACCAAAGGTGAGAAGAAGCCCTCCGCTTCTAGGGACATGAAGGAGGGAAAAAGACACGATGATGAACAAGGGAGCAAGAGGAAGCGTAAGGACAATAGGTCAGACCCTAGCTGGGCCAGGCGAGAAAAATTATCCATCTACGTTGGATCCAGAGCCATGACACACCTCAATTCTAGCCTGTCAGATGTATTGAACTCTATGAAAAACTGGGAAGATCTGAAGTGGCCCTCAAAGCAGCGCGAAGACCCCTCCAAGCGTGACAAAAGCAAGTACTGGTCGTACCACAAAGAGGGCAGCCATGATACCAACGACTGTAAGATTCTGAGGTATGAGATTGAGTACTAGATACACAGGGGCAAAACTAAAAGAATTTCTGAACTCTGAAAAGAGATAAGAGTGATCCAGGGACCGGGGGGAGTCAGTCAAAAAATAGAGAAGGAGACCCCGGGCATAATCTATCCTTCATGGTGTCGAACTGACTGAAAGACCAATCGCACAGGTCTTGTAAGTAGACTCTAATGGAAATGTGGACACAACCCACAGACGAGGATAGATGCATTTGCTACTCAAGGGTTCAAAGCCCCATTCCCACCTTGATCTTTATGGACAAGGACTTCGAAGGAGTCCGAGTGCCGCACAATGACGCCATAGTCATCTCAGTCTCCATTGCAAGGTGGGAAGTTAAGAGAGCCCTAGTGGACACAAGGAGCTCGCTCAACATCCAGTTCTATAACACATTCCCCAATTTGGACCTCAAAGAGGAGAACCTGATGCCTTCAGACTACCCGCTGATTAGATTCAACGAAGAAAATGCTTCTTGACCGGGAAGATAAGGTTAGCAGTAACGGCAGGAGAACCACAACTGAGAAAAATCTTGTTTCTAAACTTCAAGTACTAAAGGCACCATCTACCTACAACCTTATCTGGGGAAGTCCATGGCTCTTCCAGATGGAGGCAGTAATCTCCACCGTTCACTTGTGCATTCTGAAGGAACTATACGTGGAGACTAACCTATGGCACGAGTCTGCCATTATGTTGCACTGAAACAAATAGAATGTTCCCAGATCCAACCGGATACCTCAATGCAATCTGAATCAGAGTTGGGCCTAGTGACTGTAGCCACATCACTCTACTCGCTCGAGATCCCAAAAACAATGTCTCGTTTCAGATAAACGAGACAGTCAAGCGGTACATGAGCAGTCCGCTCTTCAACCCAGCAAAATAGATAGATTAACGCAAGCAAGAGTATCAGCGCGGAGATTAATTCCCCCACAAGGCTTACTCTTCCGTAGCCTCTGTGATTTCAGCGAGGGTCAACAAACCATTGAAAGCACAGACGATCCATAAGAGTCGCCATACAAATCTACTTTAGAGCCAAGATCAATTTCTCTTTGCCAGCAGTTGGTCTATTTTAGTTGCCTATTTCGCTTTCCATGTTCAATGTAGAGTTTTAGTTCTTACTTATATGATTTGCAAACATTCAAGAAATAAATAAGGAATTACGCAAACACACTTTATTGATTACTAAAAAGATGCAACAATGGGCGCCCAGAAGGGGATACAAAAGACTATATACTACAAACATCTGAATCCGATGCTACATGGGATAAGGACTTGCTTAAATAGTTCGACTCCATAAAGAATGCAAAGGATCCCAAAGTAAACTTTGCTCGATGCCTTCACATGATCAAGGACAAAGGGGCAGAGGGAGCTAAAAGCACAGAGCGGCCGATTGCTCTGTTGAATCACCCTAGAAAAGTGACCCAATGACAGCAGTATAGACCTTGCAATAGATTGCAAAGTTCCTCTAACGACATCCAACCTCTTGAAAGAGATAGAAGAAGCAGATGAGGATGACCGCAATCAACAAAGCGGTCGAGGTCACACATTGCTACCAAGCGAGGATACTTTTCCCATGCGCAATACCTAGAATGACAGGGATACCACCCCCGAAAGCACCACATATTCACTAACACTTCGATCAACCCTAAGATAGCATCATGAACTGCATACATACGGGCCTAACGACACAAAGTAATACCAAGGCTCCTCCCTTGGGAGAAATTTTTTACTTTTTCTTCGCAACATGAGAAGAAATTACGAGATATCAACGAATCAACTACGTGCCCACCCAGAACAGGTGACCACAAATAATAGCGATTATCGTCGTGCTTGATCAATGCAAATGTTAGACCATTCAAAAACTCCAATGATGGAGATCTCCCTTCAGCTTTTGGAAAACCCAAAGCATTATCTTCAAGAACATTATAGGAGATACGCTCTGCAAAAGATAATGCCTACAATGATTGAGGAACACCATTATATAGACATGATGTTTCACCAAACAGTTGCTTCAACATTGATTACCGCATGGGAAACGAAGAGACGACGGTTCCCAAGGAAACTGCACAGACCACGTTCGTCCGATTAATGGTGCTACGTGCAACCCCATCAATTAAGGGGAGTGACCGATACTCAACCGTCTCGCAGTCTACGCCATATACGTGCTACCATGCGATCTACATAATATGCGTGGTGTAATTTGTTAAAGAAACCCTAGCTCTCCCTCTGCGGGCCCATGGGCTCGGCTCACTATTCAAACAGTATCCTGCCACATGCCTAATATGAGCACTAGAAGTCCTAGTCAATTATGACAATCGAATCATAACTTGGAAGGTAATTTTATCCGTGATATTCACATAATTAATACATAATATATCCCTTAATTTATATATGTTAGTGTTTCGATTATTATATTTTATAATAATTATTTCATTTTCATGTCTTTTTAGGAATTTGAGCGTGAACGATGAAATTGTATTAAGGCGACAGTTTAAGGAATGACAATTGGTCGATTCTAGCAGTGGTACAAAGTAGAGGGTCACATATCTAAACTTAACCCTAATAAACCTAGGTCCACCTAATTTAACCTAAGCCTAAACCCAAAATGCTAACCTGAAAACCTAAGCCCAACGCCTTTTGGAGAACCCAAACCCAAGAAAATAGAAGATTCCTATTTAGCTCTCCCCACACTACAAGAAAAAAAGGCCATTAATAGCGTTTCAAAAACGCTATGGTAGGATACCATAGCATTTTTGAAAACGTTGTGTCTGCCGGAGCTATAATAGACCCAGGGTCTATTATAGCGTTTTTAAAAACGCTATGGTAGAGTCTACTATAGCGTTTTAACAATACAATAATTAGGGCATTCTTCGAGAAAAAAATTCCTTGACAATAATCCAAATTTTGTTGGAAAAAACTTTTAACAAGGAAAAAATTCGTTATTGGGTTCGTGGAGGCATTGGGTTTGGAGGGAATGTTTCCCGCCACCTATTTAACAAGGAATGCTTCCTACAAAATATATTTTGTTAGAAAATAGTAACAAGTTTTTGGCATTTTCAAGGCAATTTTTTATTCGTTGACAATGCTACAATATTAACAAGGAAATTAATTTTTGTAGCAATAATTATGTTTGTAAATGATAGATTTCTTGTAGTGTAAAAACGCTATGGTAGACTCTACTATAGCGTTTTAGAAACGCTATCGTAGACTCTACCATAGCATTTCTGAAACGCTATCGTAAGTATACATAGCAATTTTTTTTTTATTATTGCTATCAAATTTATTTCTAGAAAATAAAAATTTTAATGTGCCAAACTTAAACATTTCCATGAATGGAGGTAAAGTAATATTGTAATTAATAAGATAATGGATTAAATCGAGTCACAAAATCTATCAAATAATAAAGATCAGACTACATTTTTTTTTTTTGAAAGACATGATCAAACTACATTTATTTCAGCTGAATGATAAAGATTCAATAATCCATGGCACCAATGGCGAGCAAGGAAGAGGGTACTGTTTTATCCTTGTTTTTGCTGAACTCTGTCAACAGCTATTCTTCTGTAGCAATTTCCCGTCAGATGTCAAGAACCCAAAGCTTCTTTTCTTCAAAGGGATCTCAAGGAGGTCTAAAAATGAACTCAACTGGCTAAAAACCATGTTGTTTTTAAGAGAACGTGACTGGTGCAAATTCTCCAAACAATCAAGGAGTTTTGAAACCTTGGATGATTCTTTCCAGTTGTTCACAGCATCTACACGGCATGGGTTCTCTGATGGACAAGTAATCAGATCATTTTTTTTCATCACTTGCCTACAAATTTGGCACTTCCCACCTGCTTAGGTACACCATCTAGAGATTGGACACTCCCTGCACATTTTGTGTGGATATGGTATGAAAACAGGATGATCTGCAGACTCTAGGAAAATTGGGCATTTTGTGTTTTCTACTCGGCAGACACCCTCTACGGCCTCTTCAACATATGCCGGAGAAGGAGCTTCGTGATTTAGACTAGCTAAATTCGAGTTGTTTCAAGGAACTTCCTTGCAAGTTTGTTCATATCTGCATACTGCTGGGTATCACCTCGGCTGCCAGTTACACAACACGTGATGAAGAAACATCCTAGATGCAAAAAAATAAATGATACAACAAAGATAGACTTGCATTTACCTCACGACTAGATATGGATGATTGCAACACTGCCTCAATTGCAGTAGCAGCTCAAGAATGGACGCATAATTGTGGAGGACTTTGCCTTGTGCAACAAACTGATCAAACTTGATATGTTTTTGGTTTTCATATAAAATTGCTGAATAGTTCATTAGCAACAAGTTTTATCAACATGCCAGTGCAAAATATTAAAATTTTTCCAGTGTTAATTCTCATTGAGAGACATATAATAATGAACAGAAACAAGTAAAAAGATGAATTTTGCAGTGCACTCACCTTAGATCTCTTGAAGAGCGCATTGTAGTTCTGAATAACAATGGTTCCAAGCAGCAACATTTTCAGAACTTATGATCCTAATAAGCATTTACTGTACAGCAGTAAGAGGAGCATTTCCTGAAGGACGTGTTACCAGCCAAAGCAGAAAGATGTAACAAATATTAAGACTTGTTAATGACAGGAAAAAAAAGTAAGAGTAGAAATCAATAAATTTGATGTGACGCTACCAATAACTACTGAAGGATGAGTCCTATGGATTTTTTTCTTTTACCTGTTAGCCAAGCTGAGGTGAAATTAACAACCAGGGCAACCACATTGGCAGTCAGTTGAAATTGTACAAATTTCTGAATGTTAATATATACTGAACGTCTCCATTTGGCCACAGTCACAATTGTTGAGAAATTGTCATCTAGAATTATGACGTCGGCGCTCTCTTTTGCCACCTAAAGAATCAAGAATAACTGTTTTCATTAATAATAACCAATATGAAGTTGCAAATAAGAAAGTGTCCAAGACATGGTAGGAAAAAAAGGAACGAATGAGTTCATGATTTGAAATACTAACAGAACAAACTGAAAGTGTTAGTAGAAAAACATGAATCATTTAGGGATGGATAGGACAAGTTTGAGAGTTGACCCTCTATATATCTTATCGTCATCCAAGTATCCTTTTGAGATTTATCTTCTCAGCTGATGTCGTGTTTTCAGTCTGATACTTTTGGCCAACATTTCATGCCATGTATTTCTCTTGCTCAGTTTTCATAGGTAATCATCTATGGTTGGAAATACATGAAATCAAAAGGATTAATTATCACCTCAGTTCCAGCAATGCCCATTGCAAGTCCGATGTCTGCTTCATGAAGAGCTGGAGCATCATTAGTACCGTCACCAGTCACTGCAACAACTTCCCCATACATGGTTTTCAAGTGTCTTACCAAAGTATGTATATCTAGTGGTGAAGATCGAGCCATCACCTGAAGCAACATAAATTATCATCGGAAAAAATATATAAGATTATGTCAGCTGACAGGATTTTCCCAGTAGCAAGTATATTGTAGATAAAAGATAATGCCATTCATTAGGAAAACCCAACCTGTAATTTTGGAATGATTTCTTGCAATTCTTCCTAGCTCTTTGCTCGAAACACAGAACCTTCAATGGCTATACCGTCATCAGTAAGGATACCACATTCCCTAGCAATTGCCTTTGCAGTGTTTATGTTTTCTTCTATAACCATCCGCACGGTAATTCCAGCTGATCTACAGACTGCAACGGATTCCCTGACGCCTGGACGAAGAGGATCCTCGATACCCACATGGAGCTGTTTTAAAAGATGAACATGGTGTAGTCATAACAGCATGTGCAGGATCATCTCCTGGACACTCTGTAATTATGCACGAACTGCATGGTATCAAAGTTGCCCTTAATCTGATGGAAAAACACTGTATCAATAAGGCTATTTTCAGCACTGACTCAGCATATGTCCTGTCCATTCCCACAAAGAATGAAGCTACTCCATGGGAGGCTATTGCTTTTGCAATATATTTGACATTGCAAAGTAATATGACATGTACATAAACATAGATACCAAGGGAGAAAAAAAAAGAGGGAGTAACTAATCTACATTAATGCCGTACCAGAACATAAAAGAAGAGAACACCAATGCAGCTTTGATCATCCAATGTTTTAGTCTCTCAGAGTGACCCTGGAATTGAGCAAAAACAATAATCAAAAGACATCTATCAGATTTTCTACCACATCTTGTTCTTGTGTATACTCGATAAAAATAAGAATGTAATTGCACGGACATGTATGCCAAACTTTACGTTATTAATAATGTTAAGTACCTAACAAACGCCCATGACATTGCAACTAAATGTGGACCAATTAAGTGCACATCAGCCATTAGGACTATCCAAATAGGTGCTTACTCATGGCACAAAACTTAAATTGGTGACACAACACAGATCCTTGAAACACACTGAAGTTAAATGTTTTGTACGAAAAATAGGGGTTCACCATCTCAAAAACACTGTAATAGACCATCTAGGTTCAGAATATTATACTTCATGACATTGAGTTTGTAGATTATAAAGAATGGAGATAAGCTTGAATGAAATCTTGAGCAATGAAATATTCAAAACTCAATAAGATACTCTCCTTTTCTTTTCTTTTTTTGGTATACTTACCAAAGGTTGAGATTGGTAAAGTGCCCGCACTAGCTAACCAATATCTGCATCTCTTTCGGTCTATTACCATTTAGTAGTCACAGTTTCAATTATGAACAATAAATGAAAACTATATAAACTGTTTGATTCAAAAAACAAGGCACCTGCAAGGTTGCAACCTAAGCTTGTTAAAGGGGGTAAAATGACTACAAAAGAGAAAACTACCTTATTGGAGCTAGGAACCAGTTCCTGCAAAGCCTTCACACATTCTACTATTCTTTCTCACTCAAGTACTGAGTTCCTACAGAAGAGTAAATGCTTGTTAGTATTAGGCCCACATTTGTATGTAATAGAAACTCTTTATTATCCAATCTGGCCACTTAAATTAACAAGTGGTCAATCATCTTCTTAGACAAAATGTACAAGTAATGCAGGGAACAGACACAATGGCAGCATTATAAGCTTTCACAGGTACACATGCATATCGTATTTATTTTTTTAGAGATAGTCGTTAGCTTGATGGCTAAATCACAACAAAATCAAACTTGCTCACAAGCAGCATATGCTACCAGATAGATCAAAATCTCCTTTGACTGCCTAAGATACATTTCAGATTCATAAAAATAAAAAATATATATAAATATAAAGAAGATACGATATGGTGGCGGTCCTAGAGATGATGTATCTCATGATAACCATTGCCCTTAGCCATTTTCAGACAAAAACTTAGGCAGAAACTTATGATGATCACTGAATCAACAAGTGTGAAGAGTTAAAGCTTTGTGCACAAGGAGTAACTTGTAGGAAACTAATATTCATGGGTACGGATATTTGGAGCATGGGGTTGCCAACTGATCCAAAAAAATTAAAAAATAAAAATTAATCCTTGTGACTTTCTTTGAAGAGATGTTTTCACTGCTGCCCAAGATGTTGCTGATAATTTTGTAAAGGCTTATGTTACGATTGCTAATGCACGCCTCTACATCTCTTACCCTTTGAACCAAAAGTAATCACGTTTGTATCAAATTTGTTATCAGCTATGACATGTATAAAAGATTCTGGTTCTTCAATATGTATGTAACTTATCTGAATAAGAAGCTGAAAAATGAAAAGAAATTTCAATTCTGTAAAAAAAAATAAAAAAAAATTTGTATGTTGTTTATCCAAATACACTGAATTCCTCATTAAATTGTTGTTTACATGAAAGTTGATTTTTTTCATATTTCTCAACTATGATTAAAAAAATTAAAGGCATTGAAATAAGAGAAGTAATGGAACAATAGGGTGCTTGTGACCAAAGGCATTGAAAGTAAGAATCCCTACCTCCAACCTTCTTCTCAACCTGTCGTGCCCACTCAAGAGGCAGTGTACTGGAATGAAGGTAGAAAGAAATATTATCCATCCTAATGTTATTACCAGCACCCTGCCAAAACAAACATTGTGATGCCTAAACATTGTGTGCTAGTACCAACAACAATACGCTTGCAGGAAACTAAAAACTAAAAGGCACAAACAATATGCATGGTTCACTTGAGTTATATACTCACAATGGGAGATGATAATCCACCATGGTACAAATATCATTAGTACAATAGTTTATCCTTAGACGCAAACAAAATACACAGGCTTCGTCTATCTATGTATACACATATTAGATCAGGCTCTACCCCAACTCATGTAGTCCCCTCCCCTCCCCCTTCCCATAAATAGGGTAGCTCCAAACCTCCAAATGAACTTATTTATTATTTTATTCGAAACCTAACCCTTTATTGCACTAGCTAGGTGCCTAGGACCAAAATCTAACGTGCCTATTTCGATATTAAAGCCTCCTTTATTTTTATGTTCACACAAACATAGTACACAGGCTTGGTAACCAGTAACCATGGACTTAAGTTGGTGGGAGAAAATCATTCACCATTTTTTTTTTCAAAAGACCCCCTTTTTTAAGGCACTATGAATTAGTAGTGTCAAGCTTTTGATGCAAGACAATACAACAAATTGTGATCAAGCATGCAAAGCTAAGAGAATATAGACAATAAGAAGATAAACAAACCTGGCTTTTGATCATTGCAGGCAATTGACATTCATCACCAACTAGTATTGCATGCTGGATACCTGCAAGTAGTAGAGGAACAACTGATTCACACGCTGCTCTGTTGTTATGTTAGACAATGTATTTGAGTATTTATCACTGGAAGGAATTGAAGAAACAACTCAGACAATGTAAAAACCATTAAAACACCAGGATTCGATCCACTTCATATCTTAAGAACAAACAAAGAAATTCAAGCTCCAAAAAGATCATAGGAGACTTACTCTAAAGCTCTAGTTGTGCCCAGTGCTACCTTCAAACGGACATTCCAGGTAAGTGTCTTGCTGATATCATCAGCAAAGTGCAACATGTCATGCAGAGTTTCTATTCCAATGGCACAGATTGATGCTGGAGGTATTTCTCTCCAATGGCACAGACATGGTATCCATGCAAGCATAATCAATTGTAAGTACTTGAACAACAGGGACTAATCAGTGGCAAAATAACCAAATGCATTTTAAAGGTAAAAAATCTTAATAGGAAAAATGCACCTGTGATTCGAACCGCTGATTTTTCAGTCTCCAATCTTCATATGGTGTCCTGATTTCCTTTTGCAATTTGTCTCTCTCATCATCCTTTGAATTTAAGCTCTTAATAAAACACGCTAAACATTTTCAAGAAATCTCGTCATATTATTCCAAACAATCTTCTCATATTTATCTCTCAAAACTCCCTAAAAGCCTATTTAGATGAATACAACTCCCTAAAATGCAAATTCAGTTCACATCTAAAGCAGTGAAACAGTATTCTACAGCATCTTTGCATTACGCAACAGCAGCATTACAACATTACGCAACAACATTATATGTGCAATATTAACAACAACAGTAACAACATTACACAGTAACATTACAACATTAACATTCCTATAACATACGTACATATCCATGAATACAAGTCAATCTACAAAAATGGTAGTAGTTCAAGCATATATTCAGGAATTCAAGACCAAGAGAGATATTCATTTAAGCATGCAAATATATATTACAAGTCTCGATCAATGCTTACCGAAGCTCTAAATCTTAACAACTTTGTCTGCTGGCCATGCTACTGTAGTACCAATGGCATCTTCAATAAATTCCAGCTCAGATGTAGGCCTCCAAAGAGATGCAGTAGGAACTTTTGGACTATCTACCCAAACTCTAATAGCATTAGGACCCAAGGGAATGTGATGAACAACCTGATTTGGATCACTTGAAGACCAACGTCCTTCAGCAACTACTTGTCCCGAACCACTAACATCCAACAACTTGCAGTTTTTCTTTGAGTCGTTGTTCACACTCTAACAACAAGTCAAACAAGAAAATATACATTATACTGAGGAATCGCTTTACTAATAGATTCATTAAGATATATATAGTTACTTTCATTATGCATTAGTATATTCCAATCACATTTAACTTACCAAATGATATGATGCATTTTTGACTTCCTGATTTTCAGGTACGTTTTCCAAAACAACTTTGTTAGCCGGCCATGCTATCGTAGAACCAACGGCATCTTCAATGCATGTCATATTAGATGTAGGCCTCCATAAAAATGCTTCATGATTTTTTGAAGTATCTACCCAAACAATCATGACATTAGGTCTAAGAGAAATATCATTGATCAACGCTTTTGGATAACTCGAATGCCAACTTCCTTCCACCACTATTTTGTCTTTTCCACTCCAATCAAATAATGTGCACTTGTTCGTTGAATTGTTGTACTTGCTCTATCAAGAAAGAATGCATAAAAAATAGGAATCATATACACAAGAATACAACTATTTAAGTTACACAAATTCATGATATAAATACCAAAGCAATGAATAATTATCTTACCAAAGGCGTGTCAATATTATCTTGTTGAACAAAATCTTGATCAAGTTGCAAAATAACTCTCTGGGCAGGCCATGCTATCGATTTACCTTGAGCTTGTTCTATACAAGTCATACTAGATGTAGACCTCCATAGGAAAGCAGCTGGTTTAGTTGGGATATCAACACAAACTTTCATTGCATTAGAACCCATGGGAATTTTATTGACAAGAGCATTAGGATCCCTTGATGTCAAATGTCCTTCAGCAACGATTTCCTTTGTTCCACTCCAATCTAACAACTGGCATTTCTCTACTGACTTGGTGTTGATACTCTGAAATTTATCAATACAAACATTACAATTGAAGCGAGTATAAATTGAAGAGTAATGTCACAATATTGAAACTAATTGTCGTACCACTGCAGATGTTTTGTCCTCTTCTCCACTTTGCTCAATCTAACAACACAGCAAATAGTTAATAAAAAAATATTGAATGACTAAGCTAGATTTTTACTTGATCACAACATATATAAAACTTGCCTTGTTTTTCAATAATGTGTTCACCAATTTCTCCAAATGTTGGATCTTGTCGTGCATGATAGTTTGTTGCTCTTGCATCTTGGACACATGTTTATCCTTAGTTTGAAGGAATGTCAATTTTCTGATGGTCATTCCTTTTCCCATGCCTCTTAGTCGTCCAGGTTTTTCATTTCCTAATACTTTGGAAAGAGCATCTTCGGTCACATTTGTTGTAGAGTTAGATGGTGAATCACTTTCAGCTTCGATTAGCTTCTCCTACATAATTCAACACATATAATAGCTTAGTGTATGGTTTCAAAAACTATGCAAAATTACACATAATTATACATTACAAATAACATTTCACTCACAATGGTTTTGGAAACTCTTGTATTTATTGGTTTACCATCTTTTTTGGTGCGCGACTTAATCCATACTTTGACCCTAGAAACTGATGAAGGCTCTGTACTATTATTTTTCTTTAAGAAAATAAATTGATATTAGGTTTTGAAAATTAGTAATTGGACCTACACAATTATTTTTACAACAACATAAGAATGCATATGAATATGAAATATGTATCACCATATCTTCTGCTAAGCGAGCCAATCCTTTGTGGCTGCATGTGTGTAGGATTTGCTTGCGCCTGATTGCTTTATACTTATCACTTACAGCCTGAAATTGTATTACTTTAGCATGATTTTAAATGAATTATAATATTTCACCATATATTATAATATTACAACTAGTTTTAAAACATACCTTAAATGTTGGACTAGTTTTTGTCTTGACGAACTTTATCCACTCTGCTCTACTTTGAATGTTTTTAGGCTGAAGCTCAAGTCTTTCTTCCTCATTAGTTGTTTCTTGTATTTTGCTGACTAACCATGATTTTGAGGCCCTCCATATATATCCCATCGATTTAAATACGATCGCCTTTTGCCATTCTGTATCCAAGTCAAATCTTGCCTGGAGTTTATATAAAATTATCAGTAACTCAATACTGGTAATTTTACTGTAAGAGTTCTATCACAACATCTGTAAACTGAAATGTACATGTCATAGAATTGTAAAAGTTAATAATACCTGAATTGATCTCCACAAGATTACTTTTATGTCATTACCAAGCTTCCTCCAATCGCATAACGTTATAGGTACGCGCTCTCGTACAAGTGGGCCTAAAAAAGAAGACAAACTAATTGACCCCTATCCACATGGTTCACCTTTATCAGTAATTCAACATGAACTCGACTTGTAGGCTCTACAGCAATATCTCTCATTTTGGTTGGACCCCTAGGTTTCTTAACTCCTTCCGAGTCTACAACAGACTCTTATGCTGCTGGTGCATATTTTTCAACCACTTCTTTGGTCGTCGATGGTTGTATATGTTGGAGATTAGGTTCACGACTCTCATGTTGTTGGATCAAAGTCTCTTGACATGCTTCTGGACATTCTGATACATTCTTATCCGTTCCTTCAGAGACCTTGGATGTTTTTGTCGGTATCAAATCACGTTTCCTTTTGTGAGATATGTCGTTCTTCTTGGATTCAGCAACCATGGTTGTTCACCTGTTTAAGAAAAAAAATTGATCATTTCAGTATATGTAATGCATTAATAACCTTAATCATATAATGAAAATATAAAAAGAGACAACATATGAAATATGTGTAACTAATATATATTCAGAGCTAAAATATTAAATGCACACAGAACTTTCAACTTTGCTCAGCATATATTAAATGCACACAGAGCTAAAATATTCAGAAGACGATACCAAACTTGTCTTGTCTTTCAATTATTTGAATCGATGTTGGTTTAAGAAATTTTAGAAGTGACCGCACAAATTGTTTCTCATAATCAAGTAGCTTCCTATAGATAAGTGTCATGACCTGAACTACTGGTACCTTCCACTAATTTCAGGAAATGGATTCTAAAACTTGAAACACATGTAGATCCCATAACATAGCATGATGTGTGTCTTAAAAATTGCTCATCAGAGTGAATGATCCATGAGCAGGAAAAGGATGGGGAGTAAAGGATCACCCAAGAGCTTACAAGAAGCTTACCTTGACAAAAAAAAACGATGAGAATATATTGCAGACGAACTCTTGTTGTACATTGAGGTAACAAGTAATGTGGATGCTATTAGGAACAAAGGGTTGCTCCCCCCACACTCAGAAAATAGCAGGTTACCCACAAGAAAAATATATGATCATCCAATAAATTTAACCTTTTACTTTGTTAGAACACAACCATTTAACAGAATCTATATCGTTTGTTTTCTAAGCTAGCTAGAACCGACCACAAGAAAAATCTTTAATGTGTGGGTAGTTGCTCCAACTGAGCAGAAAATCCAAACTTGTAGACAGTATTTAGAAATGTAGAATACTGATGCGTACATGAATGTGTATCAGACTGATTTTCAGAACCAAATTAGTGAATTACCATCTTATAAAATATAAGAATAACCTTGCAGTGTTTTGACCATCTGCAGCTACAAAAAATTTGCAGATAAGGGGGCTTTGACTACCCCAATAATCCAACCAGGGTTGAGCAACTTTACATTTTACTTAATTGAAAAAAAATATATATTAATAATCAGCAAATCAGTGAAAATCAAAATGGTTCGAACTGCATCACCCCATATGAGCTGCAGATGCATTACCCAAATCAAAGACTTAAAACCCATAAAAACATTACACCAAAAGGCCCTGTTTAGCTACACGGAGATGGCCACGACTCTACACCGTTGGTTTATTTTCCACGGCCAAAAACCGTGGCTATAAAAAAAAATCGTGGCTATAATCACTAAATCAAAACGCTTACCGGGAGATGGCCATGGCCAAAAACCGAGGCTATAATGGCCAACGGTCTAAAACCGTGGCTATAAAAATAAAAACCGTGGCTAAAAAATGAAAATGCACGTGTGTTGTGTGGAGAACTTGAGTGGATTTCTCGCATGTAAAAAAAATTTCGCGGTTGCGAAAAAAATTAGCCTACCCGCTCTATCTCCCCCAACTCTCAACTTCTCTACCCTTTTTTTCAAACCCTAACATCACAGATCTCGAGAAAGCACAACCACCATTGTTTCGAATCAGGAAGCGCGATCGCGACGGAGAAGAATATTTTTTTGTCCCTCCTCCAGTTCTTGAAGGAGAGTTTGTCGGTGCCTCCAATGCTGAGTTTGGTGAGAAGAAGAAGAAGAACACACTAATCTTTTCGTCCCTCCTTCGGTTCAGATCTTCTTCCAGGTAAGATCCTTCTTCTTCTTTAGATTTCTTCTTCTTCTTCTTCTTCTTCTTCTTCTTCTTCTCTTCTTCTTCTTCTTCTTCTTCTTCTTCTTCTTCTTCTTCTGTTTCAAATTTAATTTTTTTTTCTTTCAGCAAAGTAAATCTTTCCTCTCCAACTCATTTCAGCAAAACACAGCAGAGATCAAAGTGTGGGATCCCCATTTCTTCAAGTCTTCATCAGGTACCCATCTCTATCTCTCTATTTAAGTTCATAATCTCCAATTACTGTGTCTTTGCTTATCTGTCAAACTAGGTGGGTTCCTTTTAAATTTTCTTACCTTATAAGCAATCAAAGATTCAAACTTTATACTTACCCAAATCGTCTTTAGTTTGATTGATATGATTGCAATGTAGAATGGTGGATTTGTGACTGATTTCAGTGTCTGTTTTGGGTAGTGGTTTTAGATGTACTTTGTTGAATGTGTAAAAATTAGGTCTTTGGGATGAGTTAGATGAGAAATTGGACTGGAAGTAGTGATGATCATGGATACCCAGTAAAAGGCTTGAATTTACTGAGAAAAGGGTATCTTGGAAAAATTTAATGGGTGCTTCAAATTTCGACAATTTTGTGAAGGTACAATGTACTCTGTAGTAGTGCCAACGGCACGGGTATTACAATAATTTCATATCAGAGTGAGAGAAAGGAGCAGAGGAGAGTGTGAAGAGAAAGAAGAAGAAGTGAAAGAAAGCATTTCGGGCTTTTAGGGCTAGAAACTTGAGAGCCTCCACAAATTTTATCCCTTTGAAGTCATTTCGGGCTCGGAAGGCGTATTTCAGGTATGAGGTTTTGATTTCTTTTCTTTTAATCTGGTTTTTCTAGATTTTATATTGGTTTTAAGAAGATCCCTTTTACTATAGTTTACAAAAATGATATTCAATAGTTTTTCGACTATTACATTAATCTATGGGCTAAGATGTTTTGACTTGGGTTCAAATTGGTTGACACTTGCTTGTATTGTTTGGTGACCCAAAAAATGAATTTTTAAGTTATTTGTGATTACTTTAGAAGTCAGGTATTCGCTTTAGAAGTCACTATTATTGCAACTAGGAAATGCATTTTTTTTTCTTCTATTGTATATTCTTTCAATGACAGAATAGACGGACAAAATCTTTAGGAAAATGTCACAAAAAGGTTAAAGCTTACCAACCATCCCTGGATTCTTCTTGGGGATTGGAATACCCTCCATTACTATCCATTATCATAATCTTCCAAAGGCTTTGACCAAATATTATAAGGCATAAATTGATGATTTGGAGAGAAATGGGTGCAAGCTTTTAGAATTATCAAACAGTAAATCATCGCTAGGAGTGGCATTTGTAACCTTGTTGAATGATCAACCATATTAGGAGCAAAGACTTTGCTATTTTGACTACCAAAATGAGTTAAGGAGATGTGAGTTAGATGATGACATGTGCAATGAGATATTGAGATGTTAGAATCAAAGGGTTCTGGTGGCCAAATCTAATGAGAGGAGCTAAATTTATTACAATTTGAAAAGGGGGAATAACATCAGTGCAGAGCTTAAAGAGGTAGCTAAAATCGAAATGGCATGAACTCTTCCTACCATTAAGGCTGTGCCCAATATTGGACAAAGTACATTGGACGATTATTGATTTCAATAAAATTTGGGTCTTAACATTCCTGTCCTGATTTTTAAGAATTTATTTAGAATAGTATCAAGGATCCTGAATAAAGAGACAAATAAAATGAATCTCAAAGAGAAAGTTGATGATATAAGCATGGTGTCCGAAGTTAGCAGAAACTACTTGTTACATAGAAGTGATCTAACATTATCAAAAAAATTTCACCAAATTTTGATCTTTTGAATTGTTTAAGGCTGAATAGTGCTATAAAAACAAAACTGTGCATTCTAAGAACACAATTAAACAAGTGTACTTTGTAAATACCAATTTATTTCAGGGTTATTTAACTTTGCCCTGAGCATCAACTTAGTAATTAGAACCCAACTCTGTTTTAGCCTTTTTTAAGACCACAATTGAGGATGAACAATTTTTTAGTACCACTTCCTTTTAGAATTATAAATTTAGCTTCTATTTTTTAATAAAAATAAACCTTTTTATTATATTAAGTGTATTTTAAAAAAGATGAATCTTGGCAATTAATCAGTCCTCGAGATTTGTATCAAGATGTTGTAATGATATCGCAAGCCAGCTTGAGGAGGGTATATTACTATTGTTGCGAGGGGCAATTTGAATTGCACTAGAAATAGAGGGCGGGAACTAGGGTGGTCTTTTCACTTCATCCTAATTGAAACTGGAGTCTTAGAAAACAGCTGGACAAAGTGGAGGTCCAATTGTTAAGTTGGTCGTCATACTAGGAGGAAAAATTAAAAGCCATTTAGTTTTTTTTGTAGCTTCTTTATTCTAATTGTTTTTTAAGGATCTCTATATATAACCAAATAAATGAGTCTTGAAGACAGAATAAACTCGAGCTCTAAGGTGGCCTAAAGACCTAAACATCCTTTCAAAATCATTTTTTAGTACAAAATACACAGTAGAATCGTCAACTTTTGCCAAAGCTTATCATGTCTATTTATTCAGGTGGTTCAGGACACCAATTTGTGAGACAGAGTCACATAACATCAGGAGTAAATTAAGTTGAATAACTATTTATCTTATTAATTTTCTCAAATGAATTTATGATGTTCATCTTGCTTGCTATATAATTATTTTCTGTAAGTTGTGTATTTGTTTGTATATATGTTTGTTTACATGTACCTATCATGACTTAGTTCTTGGATAGTAGTGAAGTATATACTATGTGGTGGTGGTGGTAGAAGTCGACACGAAATATATTTCAGTCTTTAAAGGAGAACCACAGAGTACATAGACATATACTTCACATCACCAGTAGCAGAATTTTGGCATCAAATGTCCTTTTATCAGTCATGTTAACTAGGTAGATTCCTTATATTTTTAAGGTTTTGTTTGATTACAAAGATAGTAGAATTGTATAGAAAACAAGTGACAAGAGAAGATGACCATGTTGTTGTAAAAATTTCCATGATGTCCACCCACTTAAAATATTTTCTACCTTCAAATTGTGTGTTCTTGATTCCACTCTGGCCTTTGCTTGTACTATTTTTTTTACTGAAGGTTTTTATTTCAAAGTCTAAATGAAAACGAAAGGGAGATGAGTCTATATGAAAGTTTTGATCTTTCACCACACATCTGTATAAAGTCTACATTTAGATAAGGAATCAATAGTCATACTCTATTATATGTCACCAAATTTTCAAGAGTGTTTGACTAAAGTTAATCTTTTAAGTTTTGGTGTGTAGAAATGTCAACAAATGATGACAGTGAAGTTAAAAAGACCATAAAGTTCAATTTCCATGGTTTAGCAATTGGACCTGGTGCTAGAAATTTCAATAAACGCATTGGAAAGCTTGTTGAAACACTTGTGCCCATCAAATTCAAGGGTTGGCACCATGTTACTGACAACTACAAAGAGGATGTGTGGAATGCCCTCAAGGTGAGATTTTACATCATTGATTTTCATAATGTTTTATTTTATTGTCAACTTATATCTCAATGGCTTATTTGAAGCGTGAATACGACATCCCAAATTATGTGAAAAGGAGTGTGCATTTGAAAATGCCAGAATATTTTAGAAGGTTCAAGGCAGATCTTAGGAAGGACTATTTGGATAAGTATCCTACCATTGAAGAACAAGATAAGCATGTTCCAAGTGGTGTAAAAGAGGAGGATTGGAAGGAGTTTGTTCGCTATGAGGGCACCCCTGAAGCGAAGGCAATTAGAGCCCAAAATGCCAAAAACAAAAAGGCTTCAAAGTATGTATGGGGGGGGGGGGGTGGCCAAAAGATTGTAGAAGTGGAGTATGAAATGGTAATTGAGTTTCTAGCTATTAGTACAATAATAACCATTTTACTATATAGGCTAAGATTAATCATTCAAGTATATAGGTTGAGAAGAACTCTGATGGGGAACCAGTCACACGCTATGATATATGGATTGTCTGTCACACGGGAAAGGATGGAAAACCCACGCATGGTGCTGAACTATATATGGTATGTGCCCAATGATGTCTTTTATACACAATTCTTAATTTACTTTGTAGTTGTTTGAATATTATTTGTGTCATGTGTTATTTTTTTTTCATTCTTTTTAAGGAACAAGTTAAAGCAAAAAAGGACGCCTTGCAAGAATCTTCAACCCAGGGTACCATTGACCTCACTATTGATAATGATCCTCTAAGCCAAGTGTTTGGTCAGAAGAAAGGGGATGTGTTCGTTGTGTTGGAACCACCGTCTCTAAAAGGAAGTATGATGCTTCACTTCCCGCTCGTTCATTGCTTTTGGATAAAACATTGGAAGTAAAAAAATTGAGCCAAAAATTTGATAGATTGGAAGAAAATATTCAATGGATACGAGAGAGACTTGAAAATGGAACTTATGTGAGACCATCAACAAGTAAGGGAACACAAAGAGGGACACAAAGAACTGAATATACATTACCTCCATTACCAGAAAATTCATTACCTCAAAATCCATTACCTCCATCTCCATTACCACCATCTTCTCAAGGTGTTGCGAGGTTTCCTTTTCCAAGCAATCATGTTCCTTCCGTGTCAAGGACTTACAAAGTTTGTGATTGGCATAAGAATGTCATTGCGATAGCAACAGAGGTTGTAGATCCTATCCATCGATTCTCTTGCGATTGCCATGGATCATTGAACCCTGCAACAGAGATCAGATTTTCCTTATGCTTCAAATATATGACTGAGGTGAAACTTTACAAGAGTGATCCAAAAGGAGACATGATGGGGGATTTGGACGTTGGTGATTTCTTCGTATGGTGTAAAAATCATGTGGAACTTGATGATTGATAGTTACAACTACCTTAGTAGTTACAACCTTGAACAATATCCTTGATGCTTGCTATTTTTGTGGACTTGCATGCAATATTGTAGTGCTTAGTAGTGACACGTTCATTTTTGTTTGTTTACTTACACACTCCTGGCTGATTTGGTTTTGGTAGTCCCAAATATGTAATCTTAGTAGTGTTGTTTTCTTGTTGAATAAATGTATATATATATATATATATACATATATATATCTTACCTATGTTTTTTTAAATTTATAACAACCCTTTTTTAACTCCGCCAATGTAAAGGTTCTTTTTTACAATGTCGATCCCAAGCCCGGATAAAGGAGGAGGGATGAGGGTATGTTTACCTTTATCAATTTTTGTGTTAAGTTTCATTATATTTTTTTCATTGTGATATGGTTATCTGGTGAGGCTTCTAGCATATCCTGTTGAAGCATACTTATAAATTGTTTGAAATTTTCTCGCATCCTATATGCCTTTTATGTCAGATATCTGTTTGACAAGGGCCATGAGATTTTGTAGTATCCATGTCAGGAACTTACTGTTTTTTTCTTCAGGTTACTTGTTCATTACTCACTGCTTTTGTAGTTGAGATGTTTAATTATAAGATATTATAGAAGCTTCAGTATGTTTACTGTTTTATACTTAATCTGCACATCTATGTATACTAGATATTGGTATCTATGTGTTGCTCATGTTAAGTTATCCTTGTCAGGACCATCAAAAGAAGCCGGGAACACTCCAGCACTGTTTTTGTCACTATTTTTGCGCACTGTTTTTTATTATGTAAAAAAGTTATCTTTTTTTGTTTATATGATTTTTTGAACTATGGGGTTCTGGGTTTTTATTGGTATCTGAATATTTAGGCGTTATGTAGCATTTCAATTGATTGCTCAATAACTTTGTATAATTTGTAGGAGGAGGGCTTGGGTTTTTCATGGGTATGCTTCTTGGGGCATTGGATAGTCCTCTGATGCAAGAACAAATGACTGCAAAAAAACAATTTGTTCATGAAGCCAAGCAAATGGGAAGGAGCTATAGCTCTGCTAAGACATTTGCAGTGATGGGTTTGATATTTTTAGCTGCTGAATGTGCAGTAGAGAAGGTATGAGAGAAATCATGTTTTTATTTGGCGCCAAAACTTGACAAGTTCCATTTTACAGTTGATTTTGTATTTATCTAGCATATAGTTTGTGGAATCCTATTTGTGCCGGAGGCATGACACAAACCTTAGTAAGGACTGATTTTGCAGGTGTGGGGCTCTGATTTTGCTGCAGCAGCAAAAAAAAAATATAATTTTATTTTCGATTATATTAATTTGCAACAGTTTCAACCCGTCGCAACAAACCAAATTTCTTTTCTTTTTTTTATTTTTGACTGGCAACGGCTTACAACGGTGGGCCTTTATACTTGCCACGGCTTACAACTGTGGTCCCATCTTGCCACGGCTAACAATCGTGATCCTTCTTCATGCTTGTCACAGTTTACAACCATGGTCTCATTGTAGCCACGGCTTACAACCGTGGTCTTTCTCCATCACTTGCCACGGCTTAAAACCGTTGCTATTATGTTTGCCACGGCTTACAACCGTGGTCTTTCTCCATCACTTGTCACGGCTTAAAACCGTGGCTAAATGCAGCAAATCATCAACCGTCCTCGAACATAAAACCGTGGCTAATATGTGTTGCAACGGTTTATAGCCATCAATGGTGGTTTGGCGACGCCTCAAATGGCCATGCCTATAAACCGTGGCCATGCCTTACCCCCATGGTCCCAAACCGTTGCGGATGGGCATTTTTGGTGTAGTGAAAGTGAAAGAAAGAAACATGCATAGCATAGTAATGATCAAGAGTGTGATAGTAAGTATTTGGAAAGAAATAAAATAATGATAAACACTGATGATGAGTCCAAAACTCTTAACCTTTCAACAACTCTTTAGGATTAAACCATTGTATCTTTTAAAATCTGTTCTATATCTACTCTGTTGTATAACTATTCACACATGAAAATATTGCTCAGTAAATGGTAGTGCAGGCAAGGGAAGGTAGCAGAATGGTAGTGCTGAAAACAAACCAAATATCCATCTACAACCTTGTTCAACTCAAGGAACCTGAAGAATAATCAAACTAGATATGGTAAAGAGAAGCTTACTGTATGAAGTTGTTAAACAAGAAATTAATCGCAAACACCTATGTCCAACATATGCAATTGCAGTGACCTGAAAAACAACAAATATAGATAAGTAAGACCTGAAGAACGTATACCATGTTCAGATTTAAATTTAGTGCCCCAAAGTTGACCTCGACCAACTAGCAACCAAAAACTTTGACATACAAAATTTTAGACCAATCAATCACTAGTTTATCGGGTATTGCATAAATGTGTTTGAAACTTCCATCCAGTGTATTACCATAGCCCATTCACTACTCTTGATTCCAAAAAATTATTGAACAAACTAAAAAATCTCAATAAATGCAAACTACAAAATTGTTCTTGATTCCAAAAAATCAACATCTCAATAAATTATTGAACAAACTACAAAATGAAATGCAATCACAGAATCCAACTTACCTTCAATCAGAAACTCTAATTTGTGTAAAATGAAGAGGACGAAATAGTAAAGGAGTAGTGAGTAGCAGAGGCAGAGTGAAGTGGAGGCGAAGCGACAGAGAGCGAGAGAGCTCAGGCGATGCAGCAGAGAGCGAGAGAGATTAGGTGATGGCGAGAAAAGAGCGAGAAAGATCAGGCGAGGCGAGGTGACGGCAAGAGGAGAGTCGAGGTGGGAGTGTTGCGTTTGTGAGGGAGAGGTGCGTTGCGAGGGAGAGTCGCGAGGGAGGAGATGAAAGCCTTGGTCGCGAGGGAGAGGTGCGTCTGTGACGGAGTTCTTGTAAGGGAGGGAGAGTCGCAAGGGAGAGGGAGAGTCGGGCGGGAAAAGATGAAATCGATCAAAAATGCGCGGCCAAATTTTTGGATCTCCCACTCTATTTCACTGTAATCAAAATGCTATCTTCTCAATTTTACATTGGTTTTGATAGCACAAGTCCAAAAAACGCTATGGACTTGTGCTATTGTTAATCACTTGTGTTGTAGTGCCAATTTGGAGAAAGTTCCACTCTCTTCTTCTCTCATCTTCCATGTTCTTTCTTCCCTCCACGCCAATCTACCCTGCCGGCAATCCTCGCTTGATAGGAGAGCCAGCAGTGCGATAATCCCGCCATCACCACCTCACCTCACCAATACTCTCTTCTTTCACGTCACCTCGCATCCGCCCTTGTTTCTCTCCCTCCTTTCTGTTCTCTGTTGTTCGTCTCTCTCGACCCTCTTTCCTGTTTCCCTCTCTATTTCTCACTGTCTCTCTCTCTCTTCGTCGTCAGCTGCAACGCCAGCAGCCACCACCATCACCCGAGCAGCAGCAAGCTCCTCACAACAAAACTTCACCGCACCACCTGGAACAAGCCGGACAACACCATGCACGCCGGAGAGTCCCACCGTTTCCCCTCCGCCATCCAACATCCCGCCGCACGCTCAACCGCCCTGAGCATCAACGAATCCTCCGGTCTCTCTCATAACAGCGCTCCTGCACGTTTCCCGCCTCCTCTCTATTCAAATCGGGATAGAAAGTGTTGCAGTTATTTGCACCCCAATGTTTGCTCTAAGCCACCACAGACCATCAACACCCCTTTTCTTGGGATTCTTGTTCATGCAGAGATGAGTTGCGGCGTAACACACCACGAGGAGATAACCACGTTCGACCAATTAATGGTGCTACACGCAACCCCATCAATTGAGGGGAGTGACCGATACTCAACCGTCCCTGTTTCTCTCCCTCTTTTCTGTTCTCTGTCGCTCGTCTCTCTCGGCTCTCCTTCCTATTTCCCTCTCTATTTCTCATTGTCTCTCTCTTCGCCATCAGCTGCAACGCCAGGAGCCACCACCATCACCGGAGCAGCCACACTGCAACCCGAGCAGCAGCAAGCTCCTCGCAACATAACTTCACCGGGAAACAAGCCAGACAATACCATGCACGCCGGACAGTACAACTGTCTCCCTTTTGCCATCCAATGTCCTGCCGCAAGCTTAACTGCCCTGAGTATCTTCGGATCCTCCGGTCTCTCTCGCAATAGCACTCCTGCACGTTTCCCGCCTCTTCTCTGAGCCACAGTGTTTGCTCTGAGCCACCATAGACCATCAGCACCCTTTTTTTCGGGATTCATGTTCGTGCAGAGATGAGTTGCGACGTACCACACCACGAGGAAATGACCACGTTCGTCCAATTAATGGTGCTACATGCAACCCCATCAATTGAGGGAGTGACCGATACTCAACCGTCTCGCAGTCAGTCTATGCCATATACGTGCTACCATGCGATCTAGATCATACGCGTGGTGTAATTTGTTAAGGAAACCCTAGTTCTCACTTTGCGGGCCCATGGGCTCGGCTCACTATTCAAACAATATGCTACCACATGCCTAACATGAGCACTAGAAGTCCAAGTCAATTATGACAATCGAATCATAACTGTGGATCACCTGCTGATTTAAGGTATTACGCCCATCGACATAGGTTCGTATGCCCTCAAGCAGGCGGAACCTTTCCCCAATCAGGTAAGCTTAGTCAGTCGAGGCTGATGACGATGGCTTTGGGTTCATCCTGACACCTAGTCTGTCTAGTGCAGATCTCAGAGATTTAGGAAGTGGGAGTCTAATTAGCGACATCACGCCTGGTGATGACGACTCGCTAGAGATCTTTGCCCCCTTCCCTATCAATGGTCGCTGAACCTGATCAGGTAAGCCTAGCTGGTGACCACTGGTGATGAAAGCCTTGGATCAAAGCCCAGACCTGTAGGCCTCACTGTGCGGGCGTAGATGGTTTGGAAGGCGGGAGCCTAGTCAGTCCCAAATTCATTCCGACGGCTTTCTGCGAGACTACTACTTTTCAGCTTGACCGTCGATTTACCAACCCCAAACTTGTAGCCCCCACTGCGCGGGTGTGGATGGTTTAAAAGGTGGGAGCCTAGTCAGTCCCAAACTGATTTCGACCTCTTGCTACTGGGACACTGCTTTTCAGCCTGGTCCTTAACTACTTTCGTATCGAACTTGTAGCCCCTACCGCACGGGTATAGATGGTTTGATAGGTGGGAGACTAGTCAGTCCCAGACTGATGTCGACGACTCGCCAGAGGATCACTGCTCTTCAGCATGGCTGCCAAATCCTTATTCCCCAAACTTGTAGTCCACTCCTTTTTGACATAGATGGTTCGCAAGGTGGGGGCCCTAAGCAGCTCACCATGCGATCACCGCTCTCTTTCAAAGCGGTGACCGCCAAGATAAATCACAACTCAGTCAGTGTCCTCACGAGCTGGCATTCTATTATCAGCAGAGGACACTCACGACAACACATAAATCATCTAGCCAACACGTGGACAGGTGCTACATAGAATGCCAACCCGAGCTTACGACGCCTGGCTCGGTACAAACGCTCTAACGCATACACTCGACTATGACAACTCGCTTATAACGACGGCTACAGCCGACAAATTAGATAAGCGAGATAAGCCCTCAGCTGCTTATTTTCAGGATGAGATACAACCTGGGTAATGCAACCCACGGCTAAACTGTCTGCGACATCCCTATTGTTGGACATGACTATGCAACAGTGACTCTGAGTCACCCACAACATAAATTTTAAAACTCTTGACAACAGACAGACCGCTCGGCTTCCTACTGATCCAACCAGCCTATGCAAAAATAAGAGACAAGGCAAAACAAAAGACATGCGATAGGGATAGCGAGCACAAAATGAATACATAACGTACTTAAGATAAAAAAAATTCATTAACAGTAAAAACAAATGAGTACAAGTATAAAAAGTTTACTTGTTATCAGGAGAGGGTACAAAAATAGAAGAGCTAAGCTTAACGGAGGAAGGAGCTGGAGATTTATCCATACGTGCCATGGCCTGAGCATTATGGTCTGAACCGTCCTCTTCATCCGATGTTGAAAAGACAACGGACAAGTCTAAATACAACATCTTCTTATAATGGCCAAGATCCCATTCCAGATGCTCCTCATTCATCAGCGCTAGTAGCTCTAGTCTGCCGTGTACAACAACTCGCACTTGCCTTGTTCCTGCAGAAGCTCTTCCTTGTACGCCTTCGCATCAGCAAGATCGCGCTCCAACAGCTCCAACTTGCCAGCCAGTGCATCAACCAAAGACTGCTCTATACCCAAATTTCTCTTTACAACACTGAGCTCGTGCTTCTCTAAGTCAAGCTGGTTCTCGGCCTTCCTTGCCTCCCGAGCATTGAACTCCACATCGGCCTCTAATTGTTGTTTCTGAGCTACCCAGTCAGCCTCTTTCCAGGCATTCTCTTCATCGAGAGACCGCAGTGCAGAACGCACCTCAACCTCAACTTCCTGTGCGACCTCCATGTCTAGACGGGTTCGATCCAACTTCTTCTTGAATTTGTCCCTCGCAGACACCGCATCCGCTAGATCACACTGAAGGGCTTCCAGACGAACCCTCTGAGTCTCAGCAACCATTGCTGACTGCTCCAACCTATTCACCTCAGCCTGCTTCTTCAGCAGCTCAATTTCATAAAGCGCACTGGAATACAATGTTTGTATGTGCGAGAAGAGAAGCTCCATGGTGTACACCCCCTCACAAGCCGCCTCGACTTCTATTCCATCAAACCCACCTAGATCAAATGAGACATACCCAACGTAAGGTACTTTAATTCCAAGAAAGTCCAGGAAGTCCCAAATCACATCCAGAATGGAAAAACGTCCCCATTGCAAGCAGATGAACCGCACCGGTGGCAACATTAGTGTCTTATCACCCTTCATAACAGACAACGGCAGGTCCTCAGGGACCCCAAACTTCATACGAATTTCAGCAAGGCAAGATTCAAAAAGCAACCTATCCTAAAAAAACTCAAGGCTCCTGGCCAAGGTTGCATCAACAAAAAAGTCTTGTTGAGCCATGAAAAATATGAACCATCTTTTCAATTAAAAGATGAACACAGAAATGTCTTCAAAAGTAAAGAAAATAGAAAAGTCGGTCTCCGCACAATGGATGACCTAATTAGGGATTAGTTTCCGGCCTCTTTTCCATTGAACTGATGCATGTTCAATAAATGTAGTGCGCGACTCAAACAACAATTAAGACTCAATCATCATGAGTGGCGTATCTTTTCAAGAGATGACTTAGAGAAACGATGTGATGACCTACTAACTCAAGCAGAATAGTTAATGATACACCAAAACGGTCACATCCCTGAGCCATACACGTGTCATGATGATCTTGATGATTTACGGGCCCCAACATCAGCCCAACACTGATCCGGCTCAAGCAGTTGTAAGCCCGCCTAATGCAGTCCTCCAAATGGACCTGAATTCTCACAGCTTGCTTAGCCCATACGTCTCATAGTTATCCTCAATACCCGTAAGCCCTGTTAAGGCAAGTATCTCGAGGATTAACTTCGGACAGGCAACTACAACAGTTCTCCGTTTCCAACTTGGAAGTAAATACCAGAGTACATATCACAAAAGAAAACTTCCTCTTACATATTACCCTGAGATTAGGAACTATCTTACGCGTATCTTGGAGCACACGGCTAATAGGAAAATTCTTTTCTACAGCACAACTCCTAATTAGATAAGGATATCCACGAAGATCTCCTTCTTAAACTATGCAATCGATGGCCTGGTCGAACCAGGACTCCCGCACTATAAATAAGACATGAGGTTGGTAAGCAAAGGTATGTTACAAATTCCATGTTTACAACATTACACTTTCCTCATATCCCTGTCTAATTTTAGCATCGGAGTGCCATCAGCCACCAACACAGTGGTCCGTGGCTCACGTGCATTCCTTGTGCAGGTCAGCAAGACTAGGTCAAAGCAGGGAGCGAAAAATGACTGCATCATTAACGCTCAAAGAATGAGACATGAAGGGTGTCCACTTCCCACACAACAACGTCTTAGTCATCATATAGGGATAGCGAACTGGGAGATGAGAAGATCGCTGATGGACACAAACAGCTCCATCAACATACTATTCCTAGACACATTTTTGGAAATGCAACTGACAAGTGGGGAACTGACACATCCAAATCAAACCATGTTTGGCTTCTATGGTGAAAATTGCTACTTGATCGGTAAAATCACACTGCAAGTAGTCACAGGGTGGCCAGGCCTACAAAGAATCCTGATGACAAAGTTCTCAGTCGTAGAAGCCCACTTCGAGAACATCATAATCTTGCCCCGACCTTGGTTACACCACATGGAGGCAGTTGTCCCACCCAACATCAGTGTCTCAAGTACCCCTCAGATGGCGGCGTAGGGACAATCTAAGAATACCAAACGATCGCTCTAGAATATCACTACTCCTCGGTCAGGCGGTCGAATAGCAGAGCAATGAGGCCTGAGCAACAGGATCAGGATAAGAAAACCCTTAATCCAGATAGAGAGGACCACATCCACCTTCAAACCTTGTACTTCCATCCAGGCTGAGAGGAAGGTCAAACGTTGCCAGTCGAGGGAAGAAGCAGTGACAATATACCTGGACAATCTAACGAACATAAACGCAGTTTAGATAGGCTCTAACCTCAACAGTGCAAATGAAAGACGCAATGGGGATTTATCCCACATTAATCACACACAAATTGGTAGTCAATCCTGAATTAAAGCAAGTCTGACAGAAAAGAAGGCCAATGGCGCTCGAGTGTAACTAGGCCAGCAATGAAAAAGTTCAAAGACTTCAAATCATTGGCATGATAAGGGAGTTTCGCTACCTAGAATGGCTAGCGAACATGGTTCTGGTTAAAAAGAAGAACGGGAAATGGAGAGTTTGTGTGGACTACACCGACCTTAACAAAATATGTCCAAAAGGCAGTTTTACACTACCCTAGATAAACTAGATTGTGGATGCGCCATTTGTGTACCCTACTCAGCTTCATGGACGCATACTCTGGCTACAATCAGATCTGTATGCACCCGCCAGATTAGGAGAAAACTTCTTTCATAACTGACAGGGGCACATACTACTATCAGGTAATGCCTTTCAGACTAACGAACGCAAGGGCAACATACCAGCTCCTGGTGAACCGAATGTTCAAATGACAAATTGAAAAGACCATGGAAGTTTACATCAACGACATGCTGATAAAGAGCCTCCATAATCCAGACCACCCGACGGAGCTCTAATAAGCGTTCACTCAAATCATAAAATATCAAATGAAGCTCAACCAGCACAAATGCAGTTTTTGATTGCAACCAGGGAAATTCATAGGTTACATAGTTAACAAAAGGAAGATAGAAGTCGATCCAAAAAAGATTCAGGTTCTTCTCAATATAAGACCACCCACAATCATCAGAGAAGTTAAGAGCCTGATTGGGAGGGTGGCAACCCTAAACAGGTACATCTCTAAATCTTAAGACAGATGTTTCCCCTTTTCTAAAATTCTAAAGGGGAACAAAGTACTCCAAGCAAGAGACCAGTTTGAACAGGCCTTCCAAAATTTGAAGGCGTACATGGAAAACATGGAGCTTCTCTTGAAACCTACTCCAAGTGAGACACTCTGCCTATACCCCTCAGTCTCAGAGCATGTTGTCAGCTCAACTCTGGTACGGGAAAAGAAAATGAAATATAAGCTCGTCTACCACATTAGTAAAACGTTTGATGTGGCAGAGGATAACTATCCTAATATGGAAAAAATGGCGTTAGCGTTGGTGAATTCCTCAAGAAAACTAAAACCCTACTTCCAAGCTTACTCGATAACAGTCTTGACAGAATACCCACTTCGATTGATATTTCACAAACCAGAGCAATCAGGGATAATCGTCAAATGGTCAGTGGACCTAGGACAGTTTGATATTCATTACATTTCAAAAACAACCATTAAAGCACAAACACTTGCAGATTCCACCACTAAGTTCATTTAAACAGGGGAACTGGACTTAAAAACCAGCATGGAAGTAAGAACCCCAAACTACCCCCATAGGAATGGATCTTGTAAAGCGACATGTCATCCAACATGAAGGGCTAAGGTGTGGGATCACTTTGTACACCCTAGAAGGGGTCACCCTCAGAAAGGCTATCAAATTCAGCTTTCGCACTTCAAACAATGAAGTGGAGTACGAAGCCTTAATAGTCAGGCTAAAAGTTAGCCAGAGGAATCAAAGTAGAAGAACTCACGCTATTCAACGAATCCTAACTGGCGGCCTATCAGATGAACAATGAATTCAATGTAAGGGAAATACAAATGATAGCTTACTGCAAAAAATCAACGTGAAAACACGGTTCAACAAGATACTATTCCGCCGCTACCTAAGGGCAGATATTAAGGAAGCCGACGACCTAACTAGAAAGGCCTCGTTTGCACAGAATGACTCTGACACACTCATAGAGTTCTAGGAGAAGTCGACCCTAGAAAAATACCTCCGTGAAACTCTCTCCACTAATGATCCCCTGATCAGCTACATAAAAGACAGAGCCCTCCCAGCGGATAGGCTAGAGGCCCACAGGTTAAAAAAAAATGGTACGGTACACTCTTCTCAACAACAGATTGTACAGGAGATCAACGATTGGCCCTCTACTTAGATGCCTGGCCCAAAAGGAGGCAAACCAAGCTCTTCTCCAAATCCACGAAGGAATCTGCGGGAGCCACTGCGGAGGAAGGAAGTTGGCTCATAAAGCTCTCACATTGGGCTACTATTGGCCGAAAATCCAGCACAGAAATCGGGTCCAATAACCAGCCCTTCGTCCACAAGGGATGGAAATCGTGGGCCATTTCTCACTTTCGAAAAAAAAAAAAAAGTTCCTCTCTAAGATATCAGAGAATAAAATTAAGAACTTTCTGTGGAAGTCTATCATCTGCAGGTTCTGAATACCGAAAATTCTGATCAGCGACAATAGGGCCCAGTTCGAGGGTGGAAAAGTAAAGGAATCTTACATCCAACTAGGCAGCAACCATCACTTTTTCGCGCCAGATCACCCCAGGCCAATGGACAAACAAAAGTCACCAACCGAACTATCCTAGATACTATCAAGAGGAAACTCGATGCAGCTAAAGGCTCTGGGTCTAAGAACTTCTAGGCATTTTTGGGCATACAATACCACAAAAAAGACTTCGACTAGAGATGCACCATTCGCATTGACCAATGGGTTTGAGGCATTGGTTCCAATAGAACTAGCGATACCTACATCCAGAAAGAGGAGTTCAAGATTGAGGACGACAATGAAGCTCTGAGAGTCGACCTAGACTTACTCAAAAGTGGAGACGGAGCTTATGTTAAAATTGCAGCTTATCAACAAAAGATGGCCCAACACTACAACAAAAACAAAAGGGTTGAACCTCAAGAATTCAAAGTCGGTGATTGGGTACTGAGGAAGACCCAGTCGAACACCAGAGACCAATAGAAGGCAAGCTAACCCGAACTGGGAAGGTCCCTACAAGGTGACTATGATTGAAAGACTAGGAAATTATTAGCTAGATAACCTAGATGGAGAGCGTCTTAAATGGTCATGGCAAGTAGAACAATTGAAGAAGTATTAACAATAAAGGTATTCTCTTTAAAGATTTACATTTCATATAACTCCATACCCAGGAACACGCCTAGTCCGACTCCAGATTCACAATGGCACCTGCACGGGCCAAACCTAATCCAGGGATAGTTCAACGCAAGCAGTCAAGTTCAATCCATGGACGGCTCACTACTCCAGAGACAGTTTAGTCTTCTTCAGGACCAGAATGTTTCAAATTCGGAGCGGACATAGTCTATGGACAGCCCACCGCAAGCGGGCGAGTCCTGTCTCTGGACGGCTCAACGTTCCCAAGGAACCTAGTCTGAATACGGGGACCATAATGGAGCACAATGGCAAACCTATTCCTTTTCAAGATGATGATGACTTGATGCATAAATGACTTAATCCACCTCAGAGCCGAGGAACTCCAATGCGGACCGGACCCAATCCATGGAAAGTTTACAGCAAACAGGCGAGTCCAGTCTCCGGACTACCCATGGAACTTGATCTGAATACGAGGAACAAATGGTGCACATGTAGCCAAGCCTAGTCCTTTTCAAGATGATGATGAATTAATGCATAAGTGACTTAATCCGCCTCAAAGCCAACGAACTCCACTGCAAACCGAACCCAGTCCATGAACAACCCACAGCAAGCGAGCGAGCTCTGTTTCTGGACTGATCACCGCTTTCTATGGAACCTAATTGTAATACGAGGGCTAGCATGGTGCACAGGTGGTCAACCGTAGTCATTTTCAGGACGACAGCAACTTGAGGCATAAGTGACCTAGCCTACCTTAGAGCCGAGGAACTCCAACACAGGCTAAAACCAGTCCATAAGCAGTTCACCATAAATGAGCGAGTTAGTCCATGGACCGCTCACCACTCCAGAGATAGCCTAGCCCTCTTTAGAAACTAAGGCAACACACATGCTAACAAGGCTAGTTCACATACGATTCAACACATTTAATCATTCCAGTCTAGATGGACTAAGGCAACGACCTGGCCAACAAAACCCAACTAAACTATGAAGTCAAAGTATGGTTCAGCCTGTGAAAACCAGACAGAGCAATGTTTCGTGGATGTAGAAGGCCCGCAGGTCGTGAACTTTTTTATTGGAGAAGACGCAATGATGGTATCTGGGAATGAGCATCAGTAAACTATGTACCAGCAACCACGGTTAGACAGAGGATGCAAGGGTTATCCGGATTGATTGGGTGTAAAGCGTTTGTATGTGGCTTTTCAAGTCTGCCATCAAATCCCAAGGCTCAAACTTGGACAATCAGTGGAAACTGTTAAGTCTGAGTATGATAGGGGCACAGTGAATTTTCAGTGGAGTGGTGAAATGCATTGGGATCAGAAAGAACACCAATGGTGAAAGCACTTTGTTTGGCCGACACTGACATGGAAAGATGAAAAAAACTAGGAAGGAAATGGGATTAGATACCCTAGTAGTCCTAGTTTTAAACAATGGATGTTAGGCGTTGTGTGTATTGACCCGTGTAGTGTTGTAGCTAATGTGTTAAGTATCCTGCCTGGGGGGCACATTTGCAATAATGAAATTCAAAGAAATTTATGAGGGGGGACACAAGCGGTGGAACATGTGGTTTAATTCGATTCAAAGGGAAGAACCTTACCTGGGCTTGACATTCATAAATCCTTTTGAAATAGAGGGGTGCCTTTGGGAAAATGGATATAGGTGGTGCATGGTTGTTGTTAGATCGTTTCATAAGGGGTTGGGTTAAGTCTCGTACGAGCACAACCGTTGTGTTTAGTTGCCATTGTTTGGGTTGAACAAAAAAACTAAAAATCGATTAAATCGATCAAACAAATCGGTTTGGTTTAAAATCGATTTCGGATCGGTTAGGTTTGATATTTTTTGAAAAAAGATAAGGTCAGTTCGATTTTCTGTTCTTAAGTGGTTTCAACCGAGAAAACAGAACTAAACCAATGCCTATGTGTATAATGCAAATTATATTTATATTATTCTTACTTTGTATCTCTCTCTATTCCTTTATTTTCTCTCTCTCACTTTACCCTTTCTCCCCCTTAACTTTTTGTCGAAGTTTCAGTGTGATTTTTTTTGGAAAGTGGAAATGAAAATCCAAGTTTTTTTCTATCTTCTCTCTCTTTTTGGTAGTGTAGATGTATGAATTCCGAACAACAAAACCCTCAAATATCACAGCCACAAACCCTTCATTTTTATCCACCTCTCAAGTTCTTTTTTCTCTATGCCTTTAAACCTTTTTAAAGAAGAACCAAACTGAAAAATTGAAAGAGTAATTAACTACGCATTTTAATACATAAACCTCCCCAGTTCTTAGTTCTTACTACAAGAAAACGTAACAAGAATAATACATCATCTCCTGTTGGGAACAATTCCCTTAGAAGAACCAACCAACACACTTCAAAAGCTCGAGTAAGTTCAACAATGCAAAATTTTCCATCGGTAGTACACAATATGAACATGATTGAACAACACCTATTAGAGTAATTAAGAAATCAAATCACAGTCCAATGGTGATGTGCTCATGAGAGCTGTGCTGCTTCCACTTCATAAAAATTACAGATTTTATATAAGGCATGTTACTATGCCATTTTTGGTTGCATCAGAAAGGATTTTCTGGGATGCTATATAAACATGTTTGCATTAAAAATAAAAGAAGATGTGATTAAATTATTTTGTCTTCTTAATTGTTTAAATTTGTGTTTAGTTGATATCTGGGTAATAATTATTTTAATTGCACATGGTTGCAATCACTCATTGACCTCATGGAAACGTGCCTAGAGCTAATTTGTTTCCATAGACAGTGATCTTCTCATCAAAGCTCTAAACCTACCCAAATGAATAACGTCTCCTACTTGTATTCATTTGCAATCTTCAACTTTAATGTCTTTGTTGCTATTGTGGTTACTATTGTGGCACCTGAGGGAAAAACAAATTTTGATTCATTTATTTGACTATGTTGCTATTGCGGTACCTATTGCTATTGGGAGACTAATAGTTGTTTTGTCTTGCAGAGTTGACTCTTTATTGGCTCCGCCGACCTTCAATGTCCGTTTAGATTGAAAACCCACCTAGTCTCTAGAACTTAGTGAACAAAAGTCAGTGCTTAGAATATTCTGATTTTGGTGTTGTATCCAGAAAGTAAATGAAATGCGCCATTTAATCATTTTTTTTTTGCTAAATGGCTTCTACAAGCGATCGTCCAAATGAAAAAAATACAAATGATCCCAAGCCTGCCACCGAAGCAACTAAGGATGACCCACTCCTACCCATTGAAGGTAAAAAACAAAAAAATTTCACTTGTTTGGGATCATTTTACATTAGTACCTGGTTGTCCAAAAGGCAATCCTAGGGCTGCATGTAAGCGTTGTGGAAAGGAGTATGCAAGTGCTTCTAAAAATGGAACTAGTAACATGTTAGGCCACATACAAATAGAGGGAAAGTGTAAAAAATATCCCTACAAGAAACAATACCCCAAGAAAATATCTTACCGAAAATGAATTCAAATGTGCTTGTGCCCGTTAGTTTCAGCCAGGAAGCTTATAGAAAAGCACTTGCTAGAATGGTGATAGTTGATGAGTTGCCTTCTTGTATTACAGTTGCTAGGGAGGGGATTTAAGTATGATAGTAATGTTTTAAACCAAGGTTCGGAATACCTTCTTATATTACAGTTGCTAGGGATTGCTTGCAAATTTTTCTGGAAGAGAAAAAGAAGTTGAAAAGTGTTTTGAAAGGCAAGAGAGTTTGCATGACTACAAAAACTTGGACTTCGATCCAAAATTTAAATTACATGTGCATTCCAGTTCACTTTATTGACAGTGATTGGGTACTACAAAAAAGAATCATAAGTTTTTCTCTAGTACCTAATAATAAAGGTGAGACTATTGGGAAAATGGTGGAGAAGTTCATGATAGAATGGGTTGTAGATAGTGTTTTCACAGTAAACATTGGAAAGGGACCATTTTAGGACATGAACACTTGTACATGAGATGTTGTTCACATATTTTAAATCTTATTGTTTGGGATGGTTTGAAAGACTTGCATGATTCGATTATTAAAGTACGCAATGCGGTGAGGTACGTCAGGTCATCTCCCTTTAGGTTGGCTACATTCAAAATGTCTGTAGAAAATGAAAATATTTCATGTAAAAGTTTGTTGTGCCTAGATGTGTATGCCTACTAGATGGAATTCAACTTATATGATGTTAGATATCGCATAGAAGCTTCAAAAGGCATTTGAGCATTTAGAGGATGAAGACATGCATTACACTTCTTACCTTGGAGGGGAGGAAGTAGGAGAAAAAAACATGGGACTACGAACTAATTGTGATTGGAAGGATGTAAGACTGAAGTTTTTTAAGGTCTTTTATAATAAAATATTAAGGCTTTCGGGATCTTTATATGTGACTTCTAATTAATTTTTTAATCAGTTTTTTCTTATTCAGAACAAATTAGCTTAATTTGCACGTAACGATGATGAATGCTTACAAGAGATGGCAAAGGAAATGAAAGAAAAACATGACAAATATTGGAATGTTGATAAGATAAATAGTTTGTTGTACGTTGTAGTGGTTCTTGATCCAAGGTACAAGATGAACTTTCTTGTATTTTGCTTTGAAAAGATGTATGACGATTATGTGGCAAAGAACTTAAAAGACAAGGTGCATGGTGCGTTGACTCGTTTGTTTGAGTGGTATGTTAAACATTACTCGACTTCCACTTCTCAATCACAAGATATTACCATATCAAAATAAATTGAAAATGATGATAATGATGGAGAAAATGATAGTGTGATGTTAGCTTTTCAATATCAAAAGTAAATGGAAGAGAATAATGGGTCGACGAACAAATCAAAGCTTGAAAAGTATTTGAGAGAAAGTCTTGAAGCTTCTTGTGATAAGTTTGATGTCTTCAATTGGTGGAAGAACAACTCAGCGAGGTATCAAATCCTTTTGATTGTAGAAAAAGATGTCTTGGCGATTCATGTATCTTTGGTTGCTTTTGAGTCTGCCTTTAGCATCACACTAGCACCGTTCTGTAGTGTTTTGTCTCCTAGCACCGTTGAGGCCCTTATTTGTGCCAAAGATTTACTTCATTCTCCATCAATCTCAGTTAATTTTCGTGAGTCAATGGATGAGTTGGAAGAATATGATAGTATTGATGCAGGTAATATTCACATTAGAATATTCACTTCATTGGTTTTTATTTTGTTATACATATTTTAACACTTCATTGTTTTTATTTTGTTATACATATTTTAACTTGTTTTTGTCATGTATATTGATATTTGTTTGTTTTGACTTTTTTAGAGATGTCTGGATCCATTTCACTGTCAGATATTAACAACGTGAATGAATGATACATCTACGTTTATTTTGGGCAAGGATTTTTTGTCTTATTTTAATTTTTTCACTTTATTATTATGTCGGGTAAAGATTTTGTCTTATTTTAATTTTTAACTTTATTATTATCATTTTTTAACCAAGTGATTGGGCCTTTTATGTAGGTTTTTGGACTTTTGTTGAAGCTAATAAATTAATACATTGAGATGAAGCTGAAGAAAAATAGGTATGTTTTCAATCTCTTTGCTTTCCTTGCAACTTAGTTCATTGTTATACGTGTCTTCTCATATTTGCAGACGTTGTATTCTGATGCACTCCATGAAATTGAGCGGCTTAAGAAGTAGGACAAAGAGAAGTGGTTGGATCAATCAACCGTGGCCGCTGAGGCTCAGAAGGCTCGTCTGGAAGACCTTGAGCGTAATTTGATAGAGGCGATGTCTGAAAGGGACAAACTTAGGAAAGAATTGAGCCGTATTCACCGAGAAGTGAAGGTTGAGCAGAAAGTTGTGGCTAAGGCAAGTTCTAAACTATTGTCTTTAACTGAAGAGAGTGATTTAAAGGAAGTCGACTGGGATGTGGAGTTCTATGCTTGAGAGGCGAGGAAGGCCAAGGACCAACTTGAAGTGGTGTGGCATGAACTTAGTGTCATGAAGAGCAATCTGGCCACAAAGCAATCTCAGGTCGACGCGGTGACTGGCAAGTTGGAGCTACTGGAGAGTGAACTTGTTGATGCAAAGGTACGAGAGGAATAGCTTTTCCAGAAACAATGAAAATGTGAGTTCTGCTGGGTTTTACGCGGACGGCTGGAGCTGCTGGCACTGATGAAAAAGGAGCATCCAGAGTGGGATCTCAGCCATTATACAAATATGTCGTATGTGGACCTGTTTGTTACCTCGACGTCATCAAGTGAGGAAGACAGTTTGAGCCTTGATGTCCAGGCAGCGTGTGTGGACGCAACTCCTACTCCTTATTCCACTAGGCTTAACTCTTCAATTTCTATACCCTCTCCTGATAAGGGGTAAACTTTGTGTGCTTTTATTATTTTTGTCTTTGACCATTAATGAAAATATTTTTACCCGTTCCGTTCTTGTTGTCTCTATTGCATTTTTTCGTTTCGCTTTGTCGTCTTGCTTTTGCATAGGCTGGTTGAATCAATAGGACGTTGACTAGTCAGTCTGCGGTAGAAAGCTTTATCGCTTTGTGTTATGAATGACTCAAAGTCATCGCGGTGTAGTCATGTCCGGTAGTGGGCATGTTACGAACAATTTAGCTAGAGGATGAGTCATCCGAGTTGTCCCCTGTCCCCAATGTAAGCTGCTTGATGGTTACCTTGCTTGTCAAACGGATCGGCTATAGCTGCGCTATGAGCAAGTTATGATGGCTGAGCGTTCGTGCCAAGTCAGGCGTCGTAAGATCGGGTAGGCATCCAAAGTAGCTTTCATCTGGGCAGTGGTTGTAGGATCTTTGTATCGGCTCGAGTGGCCTTTGCTTAACATTAGAATGTCAGTCTGTTTAAGCGTGAAGATGTTGACTCAGCTAGATTCCTTTTTGGCGACCAGGCTGAAAAGCAGTGGTCTCGTGGCAAGCCATTTGAATCATTTCATAATTGACTGGGCTCCTACCTTCCGAATCGTTTACGACCAAGCAAAGTGGGCTACGGATTCAGGGAGTAAAAGTTTGGCGACCAAGCTAAAGAACAGTGGTTCCATTGCAAGCCGTCGGAATCAGTTTAGGACTGACTAGGCTCCCACCTTTCGAACAATCTACACCCTCCCAATGCGGTGGGGGCTATGAATTCGAAAGGAGTTTGGCGACCATCTTGAAAAGTAGGCTTCCACCTTCCAAATTATCTACACTTGTGCGCTTCCTGCTACAAATTTGGTAGGGTTCGACAGCCACATTAAAAAGTAGTGGTCTCGTGGCAAACTGTCAACATCAGGTGATGGCTGACTAACTACCCACCTTCTAGACTATCTACACCCACGCAGCGCGGGCTACAAGTGTAGGTTTGGTGATTTGGCAGTTTCACTGAAAAGCAGTGGTCTTGTGGCGAGCCATCGAAATCAGCTTGGGACTATCTAGGCTCTTACCTTCTAGACTATCTACACCCTGTAGTGGGGGCTACATGTCCAAGTTTTGATCAGAAGTTTTTGTTGCTAGTTGTCACCAGCTAGGCTTACCTGATTAGGATTGGCGATCATTGACTGCGAAGGGGGCAATGATCACTGGCGAGTCATCATTACTAGGCGTGATAACACTGATTAGACTTCCACTTCCTAAACTGTCAATGCCCATGCTAAGTGGACTAGGTATCGTAATGAACCTGAATCCATCGTCATTAGTCTTGGCTAACTTAGCTTGCCTGGTTTCAATAAGGGTTCCGCCTGCTAGGAGGCGTGCGAACCTAATCTATAAACATGTTGCATGGAGTGGATAAAATTACCTTAAATCAACTAGTGATCCGTATGTCAGGTTTGACTATGATCTCTAGTGCTTGTGCTAAGCATGTCACAGAGTGTTGTTTGAATAATAGGCAAAGCCCATGGGCCCGCAGAGGAAGGGCTAGAGTTTTCTACATGGGCGTTGTGTGTACGGTTTAGATTGCACGATGACACGTATACAACGTAGGCTGCGTAACAATTGAGTATTGGTTACTCCCTCTCAATTGATGGGGTTGCGTGCAGCGCCATTAATTGATTGACGTGGTCTGTGCAGTTTCCTTGGGAATTGTCATCTTCCAGTTTTCCGTACGGTATTCAATGCTTGGCAGTTAATGCTTGAGTGACCACTTGGTGAACCATCATTTCTATATAATGGTGATTTCCAGTCATTGTAGGCATTATCTTTCACAGAGCTTATCTTCTATAATGTCCTTGCTTGAAGAAGATCTTTTGGGTTTTCCAAAGGCTGAGGAAAATGCTTTGGGTTTTCCAAATGCTAAAGTTGAATCTCCATCTTTGGAGTCTCTGAATGTTCTGTCATTTGAGCCGATCAAGCATAGAGATAGTTGTTATGCGTGGTCACCCGATATTGGTGGGCACATAGTTGATCTGCTGAGGTCTCGTAATTTCTTCTCATATTTCGGAGTAGTAAGGATTTTCTCCCAAGGGAAGAGTCTGTCCTTTATGTGTAGGTGCCTTATCATTGTTCCTGAATGTTTGATCTCAAATATATCATCTGTGTCCAACTCCGTGGTGGTCGCCTCCACCACCTCTCGATTAACCTCATTGTTTCGCTTTGTGATGGAATTTGGGATCTTGAGATGAAGATGAGTTGGACATGTTCAATGAATTGGGTCATTGACTTCTGGATGACCCTCTCATCCCCGCAGCCGAAAAGTTGACCCTACCTGTGTTGGACCTGATACTTGTCCCAGGTTCACCATTCCAACTGATCGAGCATGTGAGGTGGTCGTATCTGGTAGTGGCTTGTTGTGGGACTCTCAGTTACCAATTTTGTACCCCCACATACCATATTTGAAGGTGGCGTTTGATGGAGCGTTCATTCGCTTGTGGACAGCTTAAGTGGTCAGAAAGTTTAAGCAAGTCCTTACTCCATGTTGATCAGATGCCTGCAGTATGTAGTCTTTTGTATCCGCCTCAAGGCGTTCGTAGTATGTAGTCCTTTTGTATCTCCCTCAAGGTGTTTGTTGTTACATCTTTCCGATAATCAATAGAGTTTATTTTCTTGCAATTCTTCCTCTATTTCTTAAATGATTGAAAATCACATAAGTCTTTTAAGAACTAAAACAGAATATTGACTATGGAAAAGGAAACAAACAACTTAAAGCAAATTAATGTTGACGAAAAGAAATGGATCATGGCCTAGAAATGGATTGGGGTTGCTCTCGCGGACTATCGAGGCGTTACATAGCTTACTGAATAGTAAACCTTGTAGAGGGGCGAATCTCCCAGCCGACGGAATGTCAGGGTATGTGCTCCTGTTTGCCATGCCCTTTTCGACTCACTGGGCAGAAGAGCTTGTTACTCCTATACTGCTTGAAAGTGATGTCTCTACCATATTTTGCCTTGTACTAGATCGAGCTGTTCTACATGATGTAGTTGAATCTGGGAGCACTCTATATGTTTATACGCAGTGTACTGGCAGCCTCGTGCCGTAGGTTGGTCTCCTCATATTGTTCCTTCTAAGTAGTTAGCAGTATACTTAACACACTGATGAAGGGTCGAGACCACTACTTACATCTGGTGGAGCCAAGGTCGTCCTAGGATGAGATTGTAGGATGACGATGCATCTACAACCATGAAGTACAGAAATAGGACTTTCCCGAGCTGCAGGTCTCCTGCTACCGTAGCCAACCTTATCTTTTCGATGGGGAAGCACTTCTCCCCTCTGAATCTGATCAACGGATTCTGAAGACGTTGGGTTTTCCTCCTTGACGTCCATGTTGTAGAGCGCGTTGTAGAATAGAACGTTAGCTGAACTTCCTGTGTCAACCAGAACTCTCTTCACTTCCCACTTTGTGATGAAAACAGAGATGACCAAGGTGGGAATGGGGTTCTGAACACCTGAGTGGCAGATGTGCCTGCCCTTGATTGTGTCTACATATCCAATAGTGTCCGCTTGCGGGACCTGCACGACTGATCTTTATTCGCTCCGATTCCATAAATGACGTAGATTATCTCTGAAGTCTCATTCTCTATTTTTTTAACCGACTCCCTCTGTCCCTAGTCTATTTTGATTGCTTATCAGATTTAGGAATTCTTTTAGTTTATCTTTGCGGATTCAGTACTCAATATCATACCTCAGACTCTTGCAGTCATTGGTGTTGTGGCTGCTCTCCTTGCGGTACACACAGTATTTGTAGTTGTCGCGCTTGGAGGGGTCTTTGCGTGTCTTTTGTGGCCACTTCAATTTTTCCCAATTTTTCATGGAGTTAAGTACGTCTGACATGCTAGCGCTTAGGGGTGTCACGGCTCTGGATAAATGTAGTTGGATGATTTCTCCAATCTGGGTTCGGCATCTTGTCCTTGCACTTCCTTTTGCTATGTTCCTCATCCTCCATATCTTTCCCTCTTTCTTATCCCTAAGAGATGAGGGCTTCCTGTCACCTTCAGTTTTCTTTTTAGCGATCCTTGACTCCTCTAGGATGATGTGTCTCTGGACGCTCTTGAGGAGTTTCGCCATGTCAAGAGGGGGCTCAAAGGTGAGATCCTCGAAAAGTTTTCTCTTTCTGAGGCCTACAGTGAAGGCCGTCACAACTGTATCATCATTTTACCGTTTTTGAAGTGCCTGACATACTCTCGGAGCGTCTCACCAGACCTCTACCTTATATAGAGTATGTAGTGCGGGCCTTTTTTGAAACACTGGCTTCCGACGAAACGTGTCAAGAATTCCTTCGCCAGTGTTTTGAAGGAGTCAATTGACTTTGATGGAAGCCTATGGAACCATGTCAGTGCAGAGATTTTTAGATTGGTGGGAAAGGTTCAGCACATGACAGACTCAGATCCTTCTTTGAGGGCCATTACATGCCGATAATGGCACAGATGATCGAAATTATCAGTGGTCATGTGGTAGGATTCGAGCTTCGGGGGAATGACTTCCTTGGAAGGGCCTTGTTCATTATCCAGCCACAAATAGTGGGACAGAAAGGCGATATAGTACGTCCTGATTCCCTCTGTGGAGGGTTGCCAGAGTCAAGCCTCTCTATCTTGGAGGTGAGCACAACACTAGGCACGCAGTCTCCCTTAGTAAAATGAGAACTAGTGAGGGCCTGGCTCTCCAACGCTTACTCCCTATCATCTTCTGGAGGGGGAGGCATGTGCTGCTCCTGGTCTCCGTTAACAGGATTCTCCACAGCCTTAGCAATCTGTAGTATCTGAGATGCCAACACATCGATTCCGGAGTCTATCGTTACTACCATTGGTGTGGGAGCGTGAGTTGGTTCCCCGTGCCATACAGAAACTATTGAATGAGGCAGTATAGGGATAGCTAGAGAGTTGGACGTGTCCCCTGGTTCTCCATTGTTGCGTGGTGGTCACCATCTCTCTGAGTTTTGATAGGAGATGACGATTAGTGTAAATTATGAACTATGTCGTCCCCATGGACGGCGTCAAACTGATGCAGTTTTTTTCGTTCCCTGGTTTGAACTAGTCTTATTGTCCTGCTGACCTGCACAAGTAACGCACCTGAGCCACAGACCATCGTGGGGTGGCCGATAGTACTCCGATGCTAAAGTCAAACAGGGCTCTGAGAAAAGTGTAATGTTGTAACAGGGAATTTGTAGTGTACCTTAGTTTACCAACCTCATGTTTTCTTTATTGTGCAACGATTTTTGGTTCTACCAAGCCATAGTAGGCATAGTTTAGGAAGGATATCTTCGTGAAGATCCCTCCCTAATTAGGAGTCCTTCTATAGGGGGAAGTTCAGCTCCTTGCTCCTAGATATGCAGGAGATAGTTCAAAATCCACGAGCAATTTGTAGAGGGGAATTTCCTTGTGTGGAAGATATTCTAGTGTTTGCTTCCTAGTTCGAAGTAGAGAGCAGCTGTAGTTGCTCGTCCGAAGCTGATCCGCGAGATACTTGCATGAATAGGGCTATGGGTATCAAGGGTAGCTGTGAGACGTGTGGGCCTAACATGCTATGAGAGTTCGGGTCCACCTGGCGGACTGCATTTGGGCGGGCTTAGAACCACTTGGGCGGATTAGTGTTGGGCTGGCGCTTGTGGTCGTAATTCCTCGAGATCATCATGAGACATGTACGGCTCTGAGGTGCGAGTATTTTTATGTATCATTAGTTACCAATCCGTAAGAGGTTTCACTGTGTGGAATGTACTATGGTATTTGCTTTCTAATCAGAAGTGGAGAGTTGTTGTAATTGCCTGTCCGAAGTCGATTCTTGAGATACTTGCCTTAGTAGGGCGTACGGGTATTGAGGATAGTTGTGAGACGTGTGCGCTTAGTAAACTGTAAGAGTTAAGTTCTGTTTGGATGACTGCATTGGGCGAGCTTAGAACTGTTTGGGCCAGATCAGTGTTGGATTAACGCTAGGGCTCGTAATTCCTCAAGATCATCATGATACGTGTATGGCCCATAATTTCGTTTGGGTTTTCCAAAGGCTGAAGGGAGATCTCTGTCATTGGAGTCTTCGAATGTTCTGACATTTGCAATGATCGGGCACGATGATAATCGTTGTTATATGTGGTCACCTGTTCTGGGTGGGCACATAGTTGATCTGCTGAGATCTTGTCATTTCTTCTCATATTGCGGAGAAGAAATATGAATTCCTCCCAAGGGAGGAGCCTCGATGTTACCTTGTGTCGTTATGTCTGCATGTACGCAGTTCCCTCTGCGAACTTATGGTTGATCATAGTGTTAGCGGATTAGCGATGTTTTCGGGTGTGGTAGCTCTTAGTCACCCCGGGTACCGCGCATGGGAAAAGTGTCCTCGCTTGACAGCATTGTGAGACCTGGAATGCTTCGTCGCTTGCGACCATCCTCAATTCCCTTCTTCTTTCTCCTTCAAGATGTCAAAAGTCGTTTGAAAAAGTCAGCAAGGAGGTAAGATGTTTTTTGAGGAAGTCAGCCATTTATTATAAGAACTGTATCATTGTTGGCATGTTGCTTTTTTGGGGTGATTTGACGGAATTATCGGCCACTTTGTGCTTTCAGCTCCTTCTACCACTTTGTCCTTGATCTTGGGAAGGGGTCGAGCGAAGTTCGTTTGGATATGTTTGATGTTGCTTGCAGATAGCTTGCATCGGAGAATTCGCATGGCCTACTTCGGATACCTTTGTTTTCTTCTAATCTCTTCACGTAGTTGGAATTTCTGAGCGAGTTTTTATTCTAAGTCATACTGGATGCAGATGCTTGTAGTATGCAATTTTTTGTATCCGCCTCTAGGGTCCAGTTGTTACATCTTTCCAGTAATTAATAGGGTTTGTCTTCGTAATTCTTTCTTTATTTCTTAAATGATTGCAAATCACATAAGTCTTTAAGAACTAATACTCTACATTGACTATGGAAAGGGAAATAAACCACTGACATAAACTGAATGTTGACGGAGAGAAATTGATCCTAGCCTTGAAGTGAATTCTTATTGGTATTCTCAGTGGACTATTGAGCTTCGCTGATGTCACAGAGGCTACTGAGTAAACCTTGTGGGGGAGTTAATCTCTACACCGCCGGAGTGTCAGAGGGGTTGTACTCCCGCTTGCCTTGATATCTCCGTTCCGTTGTGTTGAAGACTAAATTGTTCATGTGTCGCTTGACTGTGATGCATCAAGAGTCACTCGGCCTGGCTGGCAGCTTCATGTCGTAAGTTGGTCTCCACGTATCATTTCTTTGGAGTGGTTAGAAGTGTACTTAACGCACTGGTGAAGGGTGGAGACTACTGCTCCCATCTAGTGGAGCCATGGTCCTTCCAAAATAAGGTTCTAGGTAAATGGTGCATCTACTACCATGAAGTCTATAAATAAGACATTTCTCAATTGTGGTTCTCCTGCCACTACTGCTAACCTTACTGTTTCGATCTAGAAGCATTTCTCTCTACTGAATCCAACTAGCGGGTAGTTTGAAGACGACAATTTCTCATACTTGAGGTCCATACTGCAGAACGCATTGTAGAACGGGGCGTTGAGTGAGCTCTTTGTGTCCACCAAAGCTCTCTTTACCTCCCACCTTATGATGGAGATGGAGATTATTAGGGCGTCGTTGTGCGGCACTTGGACTCCTTCGAGGTCCTTGTTCGTAAAGGTCAAGGTAGGAATGGGGCTATGAATCCTCAAGTAGAAAATGTGTTTATCCTCTTCCACGGGTTGTGTTTGTATCTCAAGTAGAGTCCACTTGCAAGACCTGTGTGACTGGTCTTCAATCGATCCGACTCCATAAAGGACATAGACTATGCCCGGAGTCTCCTTCTCTCTTTCTGTGACTAACTCCCCCCATCCCCGGTTCATTCTGGTCACTTTTTAGAGTTAGAAATTATTTTAGCTTGCCCCTGTTGATTCAATACTCAATTTCATACCGTAGACTCTTGAAGTCGTTGGTATCATGGCCACACTCCTTGTGTTTAGATCTTCCCAATTTTTCATGGAGTTTAGTACGTCCGACCAGCTGGAATTGAGGGGTGTCACGGCTATGGATCCAACGTAGTTTGATGTTTTCTCTGACCTGAACCGGCAAGGGTCTGACCTAATGTCACTACGCTTCCTCTTGCTCCTTTTTCATCCTCGGGTTTATTTCCCTCCTTCTTGTCCTTCGAAGCGGAGGGGATTTTCTCACCTTTGATTTCCCTCTTTACGGTCTTCAACTTCTCTAGGGTAATGTGCTTATGGGCCCTCTTGAGGAGCTCCATCATGTTTAAAGAGGGTTCCAAGGTGAGGTCTTCGTAGAGTTTTCCCTATTTTTTGCCCGTGGTGAAAGCTGTCATGGTTGTGTCGTCACTGCAACCGTGAATGAGTGTCAGCTAGTTATTGAAGCGCACGATATACTCTCTTAGTGTCTTATTGGATTTTGTTTTAGAATGAGTATGTAATGTGGGCATTTTCTAAAATGATGAATCCCAATTAAACACGCCAGGAACTCCTTTACTAGTGTCTTGAAGGAGTCAATCAACCTCGGCGGGAGGCTGTGGAACCATGTTAGTGTTGACTTCTTCAAGCTGGTAGGAAATGTCCTGCACATCACCGACTCGGTTCATTTTTTGAGGGCCATTACATGCCGGTAAGGGCACGGGTGAGAATGAGTCGATGGTTCCGTCGTAGAAGTCGAGCTTTGGAGGAGTGAACTTCTTCAAAATGACCACATTTATAATACAATCCATGAATGGTGGAACAGAGAAATGGTACAACACGTCTGGGCAGTTGGCCCCTCTGCGGAAGGGTTTTTGAGAGCCGAGCTTTTTTCCCTAGCGGTCGGCTCCTCGTTAACTGTGCAACCACCTCTAGTACAATGTGAACTAACGGGGGCTTGACTCTTCTGTGCTTGTTTCCTACCGTCCTCCGGAGATAGAGGCTCGTGCTGCTCCTGGTCTCTATTAACAGGTGGAGGGTTTTGTCGTGCGAGAGCCTCCGTCGCTTTGGAAATCTTCTATATTTGAGATGACATCATATCTATCATGGGGTTCTTTGTTGCTGTTGTCGACGAAGGGGGGAGCATGAGTCCGCTGCCTATGCATAACCAAAACCGCTGAAAGCGGCGGCACAACGCCAGCCTAAGAGTTTGACATGTCCCCTTGTTCTCCGTTGTTGCGTGATCTAGTGATCACCATCTCTCTATATTTCGAAGGTGTAATATTTTGCCGATGGCACTCCGATGCTAAAGTCAAACAAGGATCTGAGGAAGGTGTAATGTTGTAAACAGGGAATTTGTAGCGTACCTTGGCTTACCAACATCATGTCTTATTTATAGTGTAGAAGTCCTGGTTCTTCCAGGCCATCGAAGAAGTAGTTTAGAAAGGAGATCTTCATGGAAATTTTTTCTAATTAGGAGTCGTGCTATAGGAGGGAACTTCCCTGTGCTCCTAGATACACGGAGATAGTTTCCAATCCGAGAGAAATCCGTAGAAGGAGGTTTCCCTGTGTGAAATGTACTCTGGTATTTGCTTCCTAGTTGGAAGCGGAGAGCTGTTGTAATTGTCTGTCCGAAGCTAATCCACGATATTCTTGCCTGGTAGGGCTTACGGGTATTGAGGATAGTTGTGAGACGTGTGGGCTTAGCAAGTTGTAAGAGTTCGAGTCCATTTGATAGACTGCATTGGGCGGGCTTATAACCGCTTGAGTCGGATCAGTGTTGAGCTGACGCTGGGGCCCGTAATTTCTCGAGATCATCATGACACGTGTGTGGCACAGGGATGTGACTGTTTTAGTGTATCATCAATATACTTTCAGATTTGGAATTTGAGGTTAGCCTAACATATTTCATGTTTCCCTTCCAGCTTGAGCATCATCATAATCAAAGCCCATTTCCGATACTTTCGGGGTCGGCTACACGAATTTTGGCTCTCCAAGCAATGCAGTCTTTCAACATATCCTCGCCTAATTCAAGCTTAAGGATGTCTTCATTCATCCAAGTTTTTAACGATCGTCCCCTCTGTTTATACCTTCCATTAACTTGCCAATCTAGACATTTTGTAATTGGCGTCGTGCTTGGTCTACTCCGCACGTAACCAAAAACCGTTAAACATCTTACTATAATTTTGTCCTCTATGGGCACTACACCAAAGTATCTCCCATTCTTTCATTCATATTTTTATCCGTACGAATTTCCCACTGCTACTGTCATCTTATGAGTATGTTATCCCGTAGTAGCCCAACATTCTGAACCGTATAACATGGCTAGTCGGACAATTGTCTTATAACATTTCTTTTTAGCCTTGTAGGCATTCTTTTATCGCATAATACTCCTAAAGTCATTCTCCATTTCATCCAACCAGTTTTAATCCCTTGGTCTACATCTTCTCCAATAGCCCCATTCTTTTGAATTATAGATCCTAAATATTGAAAAGCCTCATACTCTGAGATCGCCACACCTTCAATCTCAATTGAACTATTCATCTGTGATTCACAACCAAACACTACTACAAATATAGGCTTGCATAGCGCTTAAAAATAGGCTTAGATAGCGCTTTTTAGCGCTATCTAAGCTACCGCTATGGTAGCTTAGATAGTGCTCAAAAAAGCGCTATGCAAGGCGCGTACTTGGATAGCGCTTCGTTAGATAGCGCTTTATTAAGCGCTATCTAAGCGTTGATTTTTTTTTTAATTAACTTCAATAGCGCCTTAGAAAGCGCTATGTAAGCGCTTATTTTTTTTTTAAATTAGCTTGAATAGCGCTTTTATGAGCGCTATTTAATTTTGTTGATTTTTTTTAATTAGCTTCAATAGCGCTTTAGAAAGCGCTATTTAATTTCGGTGAATATTTTTATTAACTACCATAGCGCTTTTTTATGCGCTATTTAATTTAAATGAATTTTTTTGATTTGTTTTTTCTATTTTTCCGATACCGATTTTCTGGGCTAAATATAATATTTAATATAATAATGACAACGTTCAATCAATCAATAAAGACACAACATGATAACTAACTGTTTCTCATTCATTCAAAATATAATTTAAGCATTCATACAAAATTGTTAATATGCTATCATATATATTTGTTCGTAGCACAATACTAATAAATATCTTAAACTACAGGCATAATTAAAATGTTTTGCTTCAGCTTTCCATTTTCTCCTTGAGAAATCGGTTGTACAAGTATCTTGCCCAATTGATTACGAAATTTTTTTCGTCTATACATTGCGGCACCGCTGAATGTTTCTCAGATTCTACCGCCACTTCAAATTGTATCCTCGCATAACCTGAAATTGCATCATGGCACTGTATAAGTATAACAACACACACACACACTAACATTCTGGTAGTAGAACACCATGAAGAATTTCATTCGGGCGATTATGCAAAATACCTTGCCCAACATGTCTACGAGGGTTCTCAACATACAAATAACATCTAAGTACCTGAATCTTAGTACAATTAACAATCAATATTCCTTTTTTTAATCTGGAGGTCATCTTTCTCACTATTTCACTGTTTTAAAATTTTCAGTATCTTACTCCTTAAAGAGAAGCTTGATAATGAGTTTTCAAGCCATTGAACTTAAAAGAATCCTCTTTGAACGTTGGGCCAGTTATTAAAATAATCCATGAATAAATCCAAGATAGATAGGGAATTGTGATAAAAATAAAAAATAAAATAACAATTCTTTATAATTGTGTGATATATAACATATGTTTGTCTTTATTTTTACTAGAGTATGGCCCGTCCCGTTGGCACTCCACATAATTTTATTTTTGCCAAATATTCCTAAAAATTTTGAGATTTAAGACTAAAAGAGGATAAGTAGCCATAAATTAACAAATTGCAAGAGATGAAAGGAAGAAAAAAAAAACCAACCAAAACATAAGATGATATCTAAGCTTTATTAACATGAGTTATTCATGAACACAATAAGCAGTTGCAAAGGAAGAAAAACCTCTTGAATTCCAATATAAAGAAATAAACACAAAACAACAATCAAATCAACACAAAATAACAATCAAATCAGGAGATCTTCACAATCCTCTAAAACCCTAAAAAAAAAATTGCATGATGTCATGTTTTTTTCAACTTGCCCCTAAGGCCCTAAGTAGGTCTCTTATAAATTAGATGTCATGTACTGTTACTATTGGAATCTGACATATACATAGCAATAACTTAATTAAGACTTACTTGGAAGGACGATATTTCTTTTGCATCGAATTATGTAGGCTTCTCAAGGTTCTCAACTCCTCCAGAATTGCAGATTTTTCCTGTTCTAGGCGCTCAAGTTTTGACTTATAGGTTTCACAATCCATCTGAAGCCTGCTGTTGTATTGTTGTATTGTTGTAAGCTCGTGAAGCCTGCGAATTCCTGTAAGTTGCATTAAGTGAATCTATCTGCATAAAATAACAAAGGCTGTTACTAAGAGCAGTTCAACAATTTTAAAAAATTAAATGAAGAAAGAAATGAAGATTTTGTATTTACCCTAGTGTTGGTACTCCTTACCTATTCATTTATCAATTGGAACACATACTAGTATATTATAAATGCCTAATCATCATCACATCCTAGAATATAAAATTTTCATGATGTTCTATCTTGGACCCTGCCTATTGACAAAGTCTATATGGATCTAATTCTTATGCAAAGCCTCCCCTGCAGATCTAGTTTTACCTAGTTGCCTGTCTTTAGGAACTTTATCTCGCACCAAGAGTCATAGTGGCCACACTGGTATTTTCGAACACATCCAGAGATCTCAAATGTATCTCGTTCAGTGTGTTTAATATGAGGATGTTCCCACATCTCAAATGTAGATATACTTTGGCTTTAAACAGCTTCCTTCGTAGTCATTGAGTGAAGCTTCATAGTAAAAGAATTGGTCATGCTAGCACCCTCCACCTAGCCGTCAGTAACTATAAAAAGGTTACAGCCTCGCCAATCTCTCAATCTTCGTCAAAATAATATATGAATCACTATTTCACTTCATATTCTTTACAAAATTTACTACTACTTTTGATTACTCGTGCAGGTTATGTGTGCCTAGATCAAATAACTAAACACAAAAGAAGAAAAAAGAGTATAAAAAGCAGTAAATAGATCATATAGCAAATTTTCTACAAAAGACATCTTATAATGTTCTGACAAATACCAAAAAAAAAACTGAAAACTAAAGTTCTGAGAAGTGAGACATACTTGAGTAGCATCACATATAGTGTTGAAGCTTATGAAATGGTCAGTAACTTTCTCCACTCCATACTTCTGCATCATAGTCCTCTCAACAAGTCTCCCTGGAAAGTTAAACCATTTAATAAACTGATATCACCATTGGAAAATGCTTGATACAATCAAATTATCAGACAGTTTAAACTTACCAATTTCTTCTGTTTCTCCCTTCAACATTGTAGTTTGGTTTGCAACACCACATTTCACAAGATCTCTGTCTGGATCAAATCCCTTAGAAACTGCAAACTTGAATTTCTGTAGATACGCCGAATAGTAATCAGATAAAAGCTAGTTTTGGTTCAAACGACTGGACAGTTAATTCAAAACAAGAATGATGGTTACCTCCATAAACTCCTCTTTTGTTGAGCTAGCTAGATCCATCAAGTTGACCCCCCATAATGTAGTCGCACACATACGTTGCCTCTTGTATGTTTTTCACAATAACGTACTTCCCAGCAAAGGATGCAGTTGCAACGGTTTCCTCATGAGAATATTTACCATGAATTATGGAAGTGTAGTCTCCCTTCTTGTGCTTCTCAACACTATTCCATACCTTTGAAAATATAAAAATTAATCAAACTCAAACATAAAATTGGGTCTCATAAAAACAAGGGAAACACCAAAAGTGTGAGCCTCGCAGGTACTCACTAGTATGTTGACAAATAAAGAGTTGATTCGGGAAATAATACCTTAGATACCCATGGGCAAGTTGTGTCGACGATTTGTATATTCTTCTCATTCAATGTCAGCAATTCATCAACTGCTGCTCCGAAAGCAGGCAAAATGACAATATCACCATTATCAACAACTTCAAATTGTTTCTTTCCATCCCCAATCGGAATGTTCTCAACATTCATCTCTTCTAGACGCTACAATAAGAAACAAGCAATCTCTCAGTCAGAACTAAAAAACAAGCACTTCAATCAATATCAAAATTGAAATTACCAATTTATTGCAATACATAATAACACAACAAATCATAATCAATAGAAATGGTCAACAACTGGATTGGAAAATCGATCTAAATGAAGCCAAAAAATTGTTTAAAACCATATCACACTGGTTAATTAGCAAATAACACAAAACTTTAAATCAGCAATAATTTGGTCAAATAAGACTGTAAGCTCTCTAAATCAGAAAACTAACTTGGATCCACCAATAACTTCAAATCTGATTTGAATGAAGTCAAAAATCATTTAAAATACTAGTACTTTGATTAATTAGCTAACAACACAAAACCATAATAACTAGTTCAGATCCACCGGTAAACTAACGTAAATCAGGATCTAACAAAACCAAAACCCGACTAAAATCATGACAATTCAGTTAATTAAGTCTGCTTCTAATTTATCTTCTTCATAACATTCCTACAAAAGGGGGCAAGAAAGTTCCAATCTTTCGTCCCTTTTCGCAAATCCACACTAAAGAACTCACCAAATTCAGCTCAAAACTACTCAGATTGATCAAAAACTCCAAAAATCAGTTCAAATTCAAAACCTTTTCATCACTAGAGCATCTCAATCTACCTTATTAACAGTGGGGTTATGAATAATCTCATTAGTAATCCAAATCTTCTCAGTCGGAAACTGCTTCCTTGCTTCATAAGCAATTTGCACAGCCCTCTCAACTCCCCAACAGAACCCATACGCCTCCGCCAACTTCACTGTAACATTCCCAAATGTGTACTCGTTCCCATTCTCCTTCAGCTTCTTTATCACATCACCTGCATCCCCAAACCCCCCAAATTCATTCAAATCAGTCAAAAGAATAATAAAAACCCAATTACCTATTTCTGTGCATTTCACAACAAATGGCGAAGCATTTTCTGCTCAAGTAATAACTTTCTTCGAGCTCTAGAAACGACCAAATTGATTAACAAGTAGTTTGATTCACCAATTCTAAACACCCCAACAAACAATTTTTACGAATCTGAAAATCCCAATCAACAAAGACACGAAATTTTTTCCAAAAACAAAATAACAAAACCCATTACATGAAAATCTAAAAATCACATCACAAATCCACAAAAAAAAAATTCTTATTTCATGAAACTAACACAAACATAAAATAAAATAGGCTAATAATCAGTGAATCACACACAAAACACAAAAAAAAAAAAAAAAAAAAAAAAAAAAAAGCAAGAAGAATGAACACCAACAGTGACTGAGTGAGAGTCGAGCGAGAGAGACGAACCTGGTCCTGATCTCCAAAGCTTTCGAGATAGCTGAGTTTCTGGAAATTTTGTTTGAGTTTAACCCAGCTGAAACAGACTTAAATTAGCTGAAAATAGCCACTAAACACAGCCGAATCAGCCATCTAAACCAGCTGAAATAACCCCACAAACTCAGCTAGAAACAGCCCCAAAAATCTGTTGAAATAACACCAAAAATCTGCTCCTCTGGTTCCTCGCCTCCTCGCCTCCTCTGGTTCCTCGCCTGAGTCGCCTCCTTCCTCGGTTCCTCGCCTCCTCTGGTTCCTCGCCTCCTTCCTCGGTTCCTCGCCTCCTCGCCTCGCCTCCTCTGGTTCCTCTGGTTCGTCGCCTCCACGCCTTGGTTCCTTGCCTCCTCGCCTCTCTCTCTGTGTGTTTGAAAAATAAGGCAATAGCAAAACAAACGAGATTTAGGTTTAGGCTTGTGATCTTAACCGTCCGATCATATCAAGATCTGACAAAATGAGATTTAATTTGATATTTGATCAAGATCAAAGCGCTATCCTAAATGCAAGCTTGCATAGCGCTTCTGAAGCGCTATGCAATCACTTTAAAAGCGCTATGGTAGCTTTGGTAACGTTTTTTCTCATAGCGTTTTTGAAAGCGCTATCTAAGACATAACTAAGATAGCGCTTAACTGAAAAAAAAATTAAAAGCGCTATTGTAGCGTTTTTTTTTTATTTTTTTTTTTTAAAGATAAATAAGCGCTATCCTAGTGCCCACTTGGATAGCTCTTTAAAAAAGCGCTATCTAAGTGGCGTTACCTAAGCTAATATTTGTAGTAGTGAAAGTTGCACGCTGGATACTTTGTCTTCGAGTGACTAATTCTAAAACCCTTGCTCTCTAAAGCCTCCCGCCACCTATCTAATTTCTTACATAAAGTTTCACTAGTCTCATCAATTAAGACAATATCATTCGCAAATAACATGCACCAAGATACATTTTTTGCGGATGTCTCGTCAACTCATCCATGACTAGAGAAAAGAAGTATAGACTTAAGGTCGATCCTTGATGTAGTCCTACTAATAATGTGAATTCATTGGACATCCCACCTACTAAGTGAACACTTGTTACAGCATCTTCATACATATTCTTAATGATATCGACATAACATTGGGACACTTTCCTCCTTCCAAGCACACACCAAATTAACTCCCTGGGGATCCTATCTTAAACTTTCTTCACATCAATATAAATTATATGCAAACTCTTACGTTCATCTCAATATTTTTCTATAATTTTCCTAAGCAAGAAGATGACTTCCGTAGTAAACCTACCTATCATAAATCCAAATTGATTCTTCAAAACAGTGGTTAAACTCCTAAGTCTTCACTCTATACCCCTCCCAAAGTTTTATCGTATGACTCATAAGCTTTATCCATCAATAGTTCGAGCAGTTCTGAATATCCCTCTTGTTATTATAAATTGGTATCATAATATTGTGATTTCACGAATCAGGCATTTTTCTAATTTTCAAAATCCTATTAAAGAGCCCTTGCAGCTCGAACAATAAAAAAAAATTATTTTAATACATAGGCTAGGGGTATCATTGGAAATCACAATAGTCGTCTTTGTTGTTTTTTTGCAATCAAAATATAAATTTTGCTATTTTTCCATTATGATTTATGTTATTACCCCTAGAAATTCAATAAGTTGCATGCTAACCCTTCAAAGTTGAATTTTAGTATTTAATATTTTATTAATTTAATCAACTTTGTAAATATTTTTTTTTGCGACGTATGTGCATGCATGCTAATCGAACAATTAGTAACGTATGTATATATATATATATATATTATTTACTTATATTACTAATTTTGTTTTAAAGTAAACAAACATTTTATTTTATTTTTTTGTATGTAAATCAACCATTGTCACAATTTTTTTTAGACCAAAGAGTATAATTTATGCAAGGGGTTATTGGTGCATGTAGTGCATACATATACAAGACTAGATCATAAAGGCATTTGTTTTTAGCATTGCAGACACTACAAGAAAACAATAATTTAGCGGCGGGTATACAACGATTGTTTGAAAAAATCATCGCTAAATACTTTATTCAACGACAGTATTTTAACTATGGCAGAATAAAATTATGTAACGACAGTTGCAGTTAATTGCGATTATGTTAACCTCGTTATAGGCTTGGTACAGGGGCTGGTGGAAATAAGGTGCAACTAACTTATCTGATAAAGCTTATGATCTTAGTAAAATCCAATGGTCCAACTGTTTTATTTAGCGACGGTTATAACCGTCGCGAAATGCATTTGGCCACCGTCGTTAAAATATTGTTTTTTGAAGTGAGATTAAAGGTGGGGTGGCCGGTTTGTATATAGCGACAGTTATGTCAACGATTGCTGATAACCGTCGCTGAATACCCTAGTGACGTCTTTATTAGCGGCGATTGTTCAACCGTGGCAATATTATACCGTCGCTAAATACCTTTGGCCACCGTCGCTAAAATACAATTTTCTTGTAGTGGTCCCATCTTGTCCCTATTTTTTCGAGTTCTTTTGGGATTGATCAAACTCATCCCGATCTCGTCCCGATTTAGAGTGGGATGGAATTAGGAAGAAGATTTTCAATCCCATCCCATCCCAAAATTAATTAGTGACTATTTATTATTATTAATTTTCAATCCGCTCATTTTGTTGGATTGGAGTATCAGGTCCCAAATAAGAAAGTACACAAGTTGCAATTGGACTTCCTGGATATAGATCAAACCCAATTAGATATGTATTTGAAGTGTTCATGTAATTTCTTCCTAAGGTATGACCATTCAGTTGCGCTCCGATTTCAGAAGTTCGCAAATACTGCACATACAATAGTTCGCTAAGTGGAACCTGAAACGCAGATCCTGCATGGTTTCCATTTTTGTTTGAAAGTTGACCTTCTAGGTTATCTGTCATAGTAACTTCCGAAAGTGAATCACATGTCAACAATGAGTATAAAGTGTTGATACTACAGAAATAGTATAAATACTAAATACGAACATTAAAAAACATTCATCATGGTGTTTGGTCATAGAGGGGTTCTCCCTCTGATTGAAGAGGTATCCACTAGAACTATGTCCAGAAATATTCATTCTTTTATCTCTGCATTTTGATATTGAATAATCGACCCTTCTAAACTTTGACAACCGGCAGAGGAAACATTGATATATGGACCAGCAGCAAAACTTGTTTTAGGCAAGTTCATTTGCTCATCCATATTAACTGAGAAACATCAGCTACTGTTCCACTTTGTCTTTGCCATGTCCTCATAGATGGTTAGAATGTTCTGCTTTTTCGCTCAAGAACTGCCAATGAGACGTTGTTGCACTCTCTGGCTATGACCATTTGGCATACCAAACAATAAATGAGGCTGATTTTTAAATTCCTGCTCCATTTGGATCTGTACATCTCTTATCTTTTTATATAAAAGTTTTAACAATTTTTATTGTTTTGAACCACGCTTATCCCGTTCCGTCCCTTCACGGTTCCGTTTAGGATGGGACGATGTCGAGATGAGATCTATCTTGTTTTGAAGATAAAACAACGAGATGGGATCAGGATGAGGTCCATCCCGTCTCGTGCCCACCCCTAAGTGAGACTATGCCATTGGACATACTAGTAAAACGTGAAACAACACGAGAAATAGAGCTATCGAGGTGTTACCCTTATTGTAGATTGTGCCATTAAACTTGGGCAATCCATAATATATGGTGAGGATATCCTCCTAAAACAAAATAACATTTTATAGGATCATTTCATATCTCGGGGGATGCATACCGAGTTTAGTCAAACTTTAACAAGTCATTGTTAATCTGCACAACTCCGCAAAAATCCAGCGAAAATGGATGAGCGAAAAGCATAACTCGTGCACAAGTTGGTTACTGATATTGAATTTTGATGTGCAAGTTTATCCTTGAAGTTTTATGGCAGTGAAACGCAAAACAAGTTACTGAAAATTTAGAATCAATTCCTTGATATAGAGCACATCGGGGACGGAAAAAAACTGAGAAAAAATTTGGATCATTTCTCGATTTGTGTGTCATCCTTGCGTAGGGCCCATGCTAATCTTCGTTGCATTAATCATTCCAATTTATTGATGGCCAAGGTCAAGCCCAAGCCAAAAAGGGTGTTCTTGGTTCGTGCAATATGGATCAAAATTGCTTTATAATAACTAAGAACTAAACCTAGGGGAAAATTCTAGAGAGCCAGGCTCCTAGCGCCAGGGGAGGCTCTCTAGCACATTTTTAGGAGAGAGAGGAGTAGAGAGTGGGAGGAGAAATGTGGCTGCAGGGTCTATATGGGAGAGTAGAATGAATGAAGTGAAATCTGGGTATAATGGGGGAGAAGAAGATAAGGCTTGTTAATGGTGTTCTTCAAGGCCTGTTAATGAAGGATCTCCATTGATGGAGGATTCTCCAAATCAAACTCCATGGAGTGGTGTTCTTCAAGGCTTGTTAATAGTGTTCTTCAAAGCCTGTTAATGGAGGATTCTTCAAATCAAACTCCATGGAGTGGTGTTCTTCAAGGCTTGTTAATGAATGATTTTCCTCAAGAACTCAAGATCTAGATCTCCTCAAGATCTTCTCAAAATCTCTTCTCTATCTCCTAAAAACATGTCAGAGAGCCTCCCTTAATGCTCCCTCAAGATCTTTTCTTTCTCTCCTAAAACATGCCAGAAAGCCTTCCCAGACGCTAGGGGCCTTGCTCTCTAGAAGCGCTCAAACCTAAGACTTGAGGGAATTGAACCTAGGACCTATACATTGAAACCTCAAAACAGCACCATTAAGTGAAAATACCTTCATTTAAACTCTAATTAGAAACGCTATCTTACACACGTATGGAATCCGTAAGAATAATGACTTGGCAAAAGGAACTCAACCCTTGGAATGCTCAGCTCAAATTTATGCCCAATCAGTATCGATCCAAAATAACTCCTAGTAATTATCTCAACTTAATTGGTTTGCTATTCAAAACTAGGGATTTACTTTGCAATGCAATCTAAAACAAAAACACTAGCTTGAATATTTGACAGAATGCTCAACAATGAACTTGAATATTTGCCAATGGGGTACTAGCTTAGCTGGTACATAAATGTAATATGATTTAATTTGATAAAGTAATGAACTAGTTCTAGACAGGTATAGAAATTAGGATTATTCCCTGATCTAAACTAATCTTGAATTTCTAAAATTTATGGGGCTAACTTTGAAAGGAAACTTTTGTCTGAAAGTCAAATTTCATAACTATTAAATGCCTCTAGCAGAGTTCGAACCTTGACTTGTGATACCATCAGTCACAAATATATCAGCTGAGCTAGTATCTCATTGACTTTTGAGATGGAACTTGTTTGCTCTGTATTTCGAGTTCAAGTCCATATCTAGTCACTAAAAAACTATCTTCAAAACAAAGTGATCAGAAAAACTATATGTTGTTTTGCACCGAGCATGATCAAAAGTCTGATTGCATTTGGGCAAACATGAGCTTATTAGCCCTCTGCATCCTTGAAATGATAAACCTGACCATAAAAATGAATTCAAAGACGACCCATTGACATCCCTAATAAGGTCGGCTTCATAGCCAAGAGAAGAAAGGACAATACTGAAGCCAGAGACGGAGCCATGTGGGGGCAAGTGGGGGACACTTCTGCCACTATTTTTTTTTTGAAAGGCAAGCAGGGTTTTTATAGGATCCCAGAACCCATAAAGATGCTGCAAGCTGGGTTTGAACCCATGACCTAGTGGTACTATCCGCCAAGCTCTAACCATTGAGTTGTCATGCCATTGGCACTTGCTCCCACTAACTTTTAAAAATTTTATATTTATTTCTAATATGCCTTGTTGCGATGTTGACGACTCAGCCCTGCCCTGCCATTTTTATTTTTTGTTTTCCCTTTTTGATCCGCATCTTTCCTCTCTCCTGCTCCCTCTATCTGTCTACTGCGACACCGACAACCGGCCCGCCTCCTACTATCTTCCTCTCCCTCCCTTTTTCTTTCTTTGAGGAATGACAAGGTTTTTTTTATGTATTTTCTCAAGATGAATTCGTATCGAGGACTATTTTTGTATTTTATTCATAGGCTTTTTCTAGAGATGCATGAAATTTGGATCCATTAATTTATTTTTCAAGATACATGTTTGTATCTCGAGGTTCATCTGTGGGTTATTGTTTGAAGAAATTTTGATAATCAACGTGAGCCTTTTGACAATCAATGCACGTTGACCGTTAGTCTCGGAAAAGATTGTAATAGTGATTAATGACGGGGTAACCTCTAATTAGTTATTTATAATAAGGTGGCAAATTGGAAATAACCAAATTTTTGTGTCCACATCAAATTTTACATTTGAAATTAATTCTTGCCCATTAACTTTACATACAAATTTGATTTGTCCCTCATATATTTATTGTTTGTGCTTCCTACAAAGTAGCTTGTCGGATTAATTTCCTTCTCCATAGATTAGATGGAGTTTTGTTTACCAAGTGGTGTTTTGTATATTTATTTATGTATTGTTCGAATTAAATTTTTTTTGTTAAAGTAATTAATTAACTATGACGTCACTCCGCCCCCCTTCATAAAATTTCTTGGATCCGTTACTGATGAAAGCTAAGAAAGGACAATACTAAATGCTAGAAAGAACCACATCCCTAGAAAGCCTCATGTGGTTTTGATTCTGTCCTTAAGCCTTTGTGAAGACTCTTTCAAGAAACCATCCAATCATCCATAGTAACCATCAGGAAGGAAATAACAGTCCAGAGTAACCATCACTCTTTCTGTATCGTTGTCTTTTAGATAATTAGTTTTCTTTATAAGATTATAATGGCTAAAAATGGATCATTAGATAACGAAGTTGGATTTGTATGGTTCTAAACATTAAGCAAAGTTTTTTTTTCTACCCAGGACTACTAACAGAGAGATAGAGCAAAAGAACAGATAAACAGAGAGGATAGAAGATGAAGAAGACAGAAGATAAAACATCAATTTAGCAAAATAAGTCTAAACAAATTTCAAACATTCTTAAAAACTAATTAAGTGAACGGTGCCGATACTAGGGTTTAATCTAATATAACGAGATGTTCATCAAAATTAGATCGTAAGAGGTTTTAATAAAATAGAAGAGAAATGAACAATTTATGCTTATATTAATTGAAAATAGAAATACAAAAGAAAGACTTAGGAGATAGAAACTTACAGGAAAGAGTAAAGGGTTACATGGGGAAAAAACTTGGATCCTAAATAAAGAGAAATAAATTGGCTCTTATAGCCTTCAGGGAATGCAATAATTGAGAAGATAAGCTTTTCGTGACTAAGTGGAGAGTGGGTGAGATGTGGACATTTTGTCCTTTGTAATCATGGAAGAGCTGAATGGAGAAGCTTTGTCTTGAAATAATTGTAGTTGTTGGAATAGTTGAAGATGCTTCAACTTTTTACTTGAGTGCGTGAATAGTTACTTCACATGATTGCTTTGTAATGATGTCGGTTGACCGAAAGAGACCTTGTCTTGTAGTGGAGGTGGCAGATGCTTTTGTAAAACTTGTGACAAAAGTCATGATGACTTAAAACACAATGATGCTTATAGGGTCATATTCATGCATGTGGCGAAAAGATGCCAAAATAATCATCTTCATTGAGTGGAATTGTTGGAGCTTCGTCTTCATCTGAGTTTTCAGCACAAATTTTGGACATGGTTTCCAAAAGTTGGGTTTTTGTAAGCTTGCCTTGAAGCTGCTTCTTGATGAACTGCCTAAGAAGTTTTGTTTCTGAAAGAACTTGTATTGGATTGACTAGAGGCTGGGCAGGAGACTGGTCTTTTCCTGAAAAGAATTTTGTTACAACTTCTTTTGTAGCATGGGAGTGATCAAAAGATGACCACCATTTGACTTTGTAACGACGGAAGATCCAGAGAGGAGGCTGAGTTGATTGGTTTGGACCAGGAAGAGCTATGATAGTGTAGTCCCAGCAACAGATCCAAGAGAGCTTGAACTTGACAAAAAACCAAAAAGATAATACCTGTTGAGGTACAGGAATTGGAGGATTGTATTTGCTTTTGAAAACTTGTCATCCTTCATTTACAGACGAAAGCAAGATATCTTGAAGAGGACCAAAATGATTCCTCCAAGAATGTTGAAACCATAGAGGAACAAATCTTTGTAAGAACTTGTGGCAAATGAGGAAAAACCAAGAATGGGAACAATTTTGAGAAAAAACAAAGAAAGCTCTGGACCAAGCTTGCTTGTAGTCAAGATAATTGTAAGAGGCTGGGAGGTAATTAACTGAAAACTTCTTATGGAAGCGAGGATGTTGCTTCCAATCGGCTTCAGATAAGACCTTCATGATTTGACATTTGGAATGAGAAATCTTCTTAGGATGAGAAGGATCTCGATGATGAGTAATCACGACTGAGTCGGTGTCGACTATTATGAACTCATAGAATTCTTGGGTTTTGACGATGTCAGATTCCTCAAAGAGTGCATTTGTATTGAAGAGATTATTTGCAATTGCATGGGTATCTTTTGTAAGAAAATAAAAACATGGTTCGATCATAGTGATCAGATCCAGACAAGGTTTTGTAAGATATGGATTTGGAGGAGGAACTTGAGATTTTGGGAAGCTTGTCATTGTAGAGCTTGATTCTTCTGCATTTGTAAGAGGCTGATAAGGATTTGTAAGAGACAGAGCGTAAGAAAGAGGGGTCTTGAGCTGTGAAGCAAAAGGCTTCATAGCATACTGGGTTTTTGTTTGAGGCTTTGGAGGAGAAAGAGGTTTGAAGGAGGAAGAAGATTGAGAAATCATTTTTGTAAGTATTCTCTTGTTAGGAAATTTGCAAGAGAGTTATCTGATCCTTTTATATACTCAATATCAAAATCGAAAGCAGACAAAAGACCTTGCCATCTGACGAAAATCTGTTTGGAAACAAGATTTAAAACATCTTTGATTAAACTTTCTTTGGCAGATTTGCAATCAACACATAGTAAAAACTTTTGATTAAACAAATCATCTTGAAATTTCATGATGCACAAAACAATTGATAAAACTTCTTTTTTGACAGTTGAATAATTGATTTGGGAAGAATTCCAAATACCAGAATGGTATCGGACCAATTGTATTTGTATAGATTCAAGAAGACGTTGTTTAAGGATACCCCCATACCCTTGGTTAGACGCATCTGTTTCTAGAATCTTGAAGGCTTCAGGACATGAGATCCCTAGACAGGGAAGGCTTTTGACTTGGGCATTTAACTTGCCTAACAATTTGGGAATGGGCTTCAATCCATGGGTTTGGGTTAGACTTAAGTCTTGCATACAAGGGCTTAAGTAAAACTCTAAGATTTTTGTAAAAGTCAGCAACATAATTTAAAGATCCAAAAAACCTTTGTAATTGATTTTTATCTTTGATCTCATTAGAGAATTTATTAGCAAACTCTATGGCTCTAGAGATTGGAGTGGTCATCCAAAAATGAATTTTGTGACCTAAAAATCGAACATTTGTTTGAAAAATGTCAATTTTTGTAGAAGAAATAACCAAAATATTTTCTTTGATAATTTTTGAAAATTGATACAAGTGTTTCCAATGGTCGTCTAATGAGGAAGTGAAGATCAGTATATCATCGATATACATGATTGAGAAATGAGAAAAAGAGTATTCTTGAGGCCAAAAGGCATAACATTTTATTCATAATGGCCGAAAAGAACATCGAATGCAGTATTGTAACGATCATGTGGATGGATTTGGATTTGCTAAAATCCCAATTTGAGATCGAATTTAGAAAAGACACATGATGAGTGTAATCTCTTAATGAGGTCTCTCCTATTAGGTATTGGATACCTAATCCATTGTAAAACTTTGTTGAGAAACTTGTAATTGATGACATGATGAGGGGATCCTCTTTCAAGTTCAGTAGCTTTTCTGACATAGAAGGTTGCACAACTCCAAAGGTATTTGGAATGACAAATTAAGTTCTTGGAAAGCAAACTCTGGATTTCAGATTTGCAAAATTCCATTAATTCGGAGTTCATTTGAATAGGACGAGCTTTTGTAGGAATCTTGGATTCATGAAAAGAATGATCATATGGTAAACGAACCACATGGCGATTGCGATTCCAGAATGCATTAGGAAGATTATAACAAAGTTCTGAGGTTAAATGTTCTTTAAATTGAACAATTCTAGATTGTGTTTGTGTGTCTTTGAGCTGATCAACGACTTTGCGATAAGTAATCTCATTTTTTAGAAAATGTAAATGTTGTCTTTTTTAAGAAATAAAATTGATAAAACATTTGTCTAATTTAAGGGAATTAATATCAACAGTTTTTTATTTGCAGAAGAATTTGAAAATAATCTTATTACCAAGAATATTGGTAGAAATACCTTCACTCGTAACATCAAAAGGATAGAGAGTAGTTAGGAATGGTGTTCCCAAAATCATGTTTTGAGACATATCCTTAACTAACAGAAAATCATGTTGTATACAAATTTTTTCTTGGCAAATATGAGCACCAACAAGTTTGTACTCAACATTGAATTTACTATTATTAGTAAATAGTTGTTGAGTCGTTTTCTCATAATACTGAGAAGGAATAACTCCTTCTCCAATACAGTTTAAATCAGCGTCGGAATCCACAAGAGCAAAGGTATTTATTGTGAAATTCTTATTAATAATAAGAGTCACATTAATATACAATTTGTGATAGGTGAATGTATTCAATTCATTATGAAAAGTTGGTTCAATTGTTGGTTGAACCTCTTGATTTGAAAAAGAAGGAATATCAGGAACAACGATTGCATTTTGAACCTGTTGGTTCAACAGTTGTTCTGTAAGCCAAGTTTGGCCTTGCTTAAGCTGTGCAATTTCTTTTTTCATGATATTTTCTTTCGATTGTAAATCAGGAATAGAAACAGAATACTGAGAAGGAGTTTTGAATCTATTGATAATTTCTTTATGATTGTAAAAAGGGTTCATAATTTCAGGAACCGGTTTGTGAGTAATTGTAATTTTTATGAGTCAAATACTCAGTTTTGAATTTGGGATCATCAATTCAATCAATAAAATCTAAAAGAATACTTGATTCTTTAGTTTTTTAGAGCATATTGATAGTGTTTAAAGCATTGCATGTGCAAGATTTAAGACAGTGATCCTGATTTAAGACAGTGATCCTGATCAGTTTCTTCATGGTTAGAAGAATTGGAATCATAACGCATTTGATAGACCTGAAGGTCATCATCAGATGGGTTAGATTCGGACTCAGAGTTGAGTAAAATTGTAGTGAACATTTGCTTAATGTTTTCATCAGCTTCTAGCTCATGAATTCTTTGGGTTATTCTACAATTTTTTGTATAATGACCCGATTTTCCACATTTCAAACAAATGAGTTTTTGAACAATTGGACCTTTAATTTTTGAAAAATGGGTGGGCTTGTGCATGCCGTGTCGAGTGGGCTTTTGGTAATAGTTGTTGTACTGTTTTATTTGTTTTGGGCCATAATTCTTTTTGGACTTAAAAGTGTCGAGCAGGATGAGACCGATTCTTTTGTTTGAAAGTCTTAGGGAAATGTCTTGCTAAGGGCTCATAGCCATACTATTGACAAAAAGATCCAAGTTCATTAGAACCAGAAATGTTTTGTCTTTTAAGTTGGGCTTTGAGACAAATATCATTGCAGAGTTCCAAAGCAACCTCATTAGTTTTAGCAATTAAGTCTCCAAACGTAAGTCATTCAAAAGGAATATCACCATTGTATTCAGATTGTAATTTTTCTCTAACAATATCAACGAAAACAGTAGGTAATCCTGAAAGAAATTTCCTTTTCCAAAAAGGATTGTTAACTTCATTTTGATGCATGACTTTCTTTAAGAATATATCCTTGTAAACTTTAAATTGAATAAGAAATTTGCATCTAATAATCATAAGGAGACACTACACCAAAAATACCCATCACCAACGGTTTGGGACCATGGAGGTAACCTATTGTCACGGCTTAGAGGCCTGGCTATTTGAGGCGTCGCCAAATCACCATTAACGGCTATAAACCATGGCAACACATATTAGCAAACATGATGGCCATTGAAAACATAATGATTTTCTGCATTTAGCCACGGTTTTAAGCCGTTGCAAATATGATGGCCACGGTTTTAAGCAGTGGCAAATGATGGCCATGGTTTTAAGCCATGGCAAGCATGAAGTACCACGATTTTAAGTCGTGCCCAGTCAAAACAAAATTCAAATATATATATATATGGTTTGTTGCGAGGGTTTGAAACCATTGCAAATTAATATAATCGAAAAAAAAATTTACATTTTTTTTGCTACTGCAGCAAAATCCACGCCTGCAAAATCACAGTTGTATTCTCTTTTAACCTTAACAATTTTATATTATCTAAGAAAAAAAGAAAACATTTGGTTCAACATAGAAACCACAATGAAAGATAGAGTACTCCTGGTGAGAACGTGGTGAATGCTACTCCCACAAAATATGAAAAATGCTAATCTCGAAAAATTTCAGAACTACCTTTTTCACTAGAAATGTAAATATTAAGTAATACAATGCCATGTTTTGCTTTGAAAAAATAAGAATCTGTACTTACAAATTTGTTCATATGAATTTAAGTAAAAAACAAAGTGAAGAGAAATTTTGCAGACATAGAAAATTGGTCGCCCTCAAAGCAGTCTTAACCAAATATCTCAAAGTTATAATCCTCAATGCCCATAGTATATACCTCATCCTTACTAAATCTGCCTGCAGGGCACACTCTCAAAGAGTTCAACACCAGCTGCATATTCCATGACAATAGCAAGATGAGTAGGGGTTAACAAGACCTGCAAAAATAAGAAATACTTCATCACTTTACTTGTTTTCAAATAGTGTTAATGCCATTACAAAAGTGTTTGAACTTGGCTTCTTAATGTACAAACCTCCGACTGAGGTAAGAATTTTGGTATCTCCAATTGATACTTTTGGTTCTGGTTTCATAATCTCCCCATCCATGTCTATTGAGAGTGGCTGATTCTTCCAAATTTCTACTCGCAGAGAAGAATCCAGTGTACAAGGCAGGACGTATGAAATATGTGAAATGCCTAAACAATTGAAAAACATTACTTGTCATGTAAATGCCTTCACATATTAAGCAATCATAATAAGTCATCCAAAAGATTTAAAATAAAATGAATTTTGAAAGACTACAAAGAAATGAAAGGTTGAAAGAAAGTTACCCCACTTTTATTCCTAGAAGTACAAACAAGTCGTCTAGTCTTCATATTTAATAAGCATGCCACATCCTTGCCTGGGAGAAGTTTATGTTGACATATCTGCAATTCCCTAGCTGTTTCAGGAGCATGCTTGAAAATAAAATGTAAGGAATTGGAATCAAATACAGAAACATCATAGCTAGATTCCTTAAAATCTGAAATGCATCTGCAATTCGAAAAGATAAACTTTCAGAACATGACCAAATGGAGACTTAATGCAATAAAAATGCAGCCTACAGCACATGCAAAGAGTTACCCTGATAATTATATGCATCTATTCACAAGAGTATTACAGATGGTTATTTCTGAAAACCCTAAATAACATACCATGATCCATAGTGGTGGTCCATTTTTTACTTAGATATTAAATGACACATCTACTGCTAAATGACCCTGATAATTATATGCATCCATTTTACTTAAAGAGTTGTATGATGGATGATCTGCCGAGCCAATGACCCAGAACAGGAAGCAATGGACCAACACAAAATCCAGTTACAACCCCAACTACTGCTGCTACTACAACATCCTGGACGAAATAACCTGCAAGCAATTGACAAAATATCTTATGAAAGTATAAAATAACAATTCCCCTCATAATTATTATAGCATGATTCCCAATTTCACATCATTTGCAATCTCCAGTGAAGGAGACGGGCAACCCACCAAACATGTTTCTATTTCACCTCCATAATGACGAGAGTTATTTTCAACTGTGGATCAGGTTAGTATAATCAATATTCAAAGTGACTCTGTATTAGACTTCAGCTATTTACGCATAATGAATCAGTCTAGATCGCTACTCACTAACCTAGCCTGGTGACCTTTTCATGAAGAAAATTGCAAATTGTGCTACATAACGGGTCAAAAAGCAAATAACATATCAGTTAAGAACCAACTAAGCAACTTAATGGAAAAGATGATGAATCACAGTTAGAACAAAGTTGAAAAGGGAAACAAAATTGAGCTGCTCACTGTGTTTGACAAAATTGTAAAAGTATCCTTGGTGCACTTAGGTGCTTGCATGCCCAAAGGGAGCTTAGATGAGTAGCCTAGGGTCCTAGGTTGCAGTAGTCACTAATCACTACTTAGTGTCCTATAAGTAGATAGATCCAAGAGCCTATAGAAACCATCTTAAACTTCAACTCAAATCAAAACTAAGAGAAGAAATTTAAAGAAAATGGCTACCTCTTCAATGGCAGAAAACCGTTACCATGTTCACTGTACTAGCATGCCATCTCGATCACATCCCAGTCCTTCTGTTTTCAGTTTGGGGCATCTTTCAAGTTTCTTCGCGCTTTGGCTTTTGAGGCAAGGGAATGGTGCTACTGCTGCTGCTTGAGACGTTGATGACGAGGATCCCTCCAAATTGTGCATTGGCTCCTCCAACCTTACTCCTTCTAGCCATTGGAATCCTTCTTCTGCACTTGCTGCTGCTTGAGATATTGCTTCCTCTGGCATATTCAGAAACTGCCTTGATTGCTCATCTGAAGCTGCAAACTGCCATGATAAAAACACCCCTTAACATTTAAATCATAAAATCCAAATATCATTTGTACCCTGATAAGTTCTTCTTTCATTTCTACGTATTCTAGTTTCCTCTTCTTGTCTGAGAGGGAATCTCCGGCTGTCAAGGTTGAAAGACCAACACTGCCCACAACCTCATCTGGCAGAGAGGACATTGTATTCATAACAGCCTCCTCCAACCTCAGCTTTCCAGACACAGTAAAGGCTCTGCAGATGGTATCAAGAGCAAAAACAGGATTAATAGTGGAACAAAATTTTGAACCACACAGTATGTGTCAAACTTGGATTACCTTGATAGAATCAAAAGAGAAGATGTCACTGAATGGTTAAGGGACAAATCCAACCAATCATGAAGCTGCATCAAGAACAATTGATCAAATAGTAGCAATATTATAAATGAGACATTTTCCTGTTCTAGAATTTTGTGGTTTGTACGGTGTAAAGGAAGAAAATTGTTCAGCTACAGAAGCATCGCGCACACTGTTGAAAAGAAAAACTAATGCTTGCTCTTAGCATTCAATTTCACAAGTAATATTATTTGCCAATTCTAATTTTTTTTTTTTTCACTTCACCACCCATGAAGGAATCAGACTATGATGCAAAAAAGTCCACGATATTTGCGGGAATCCAAGTCCAATCAAAGAAGTGGCAGACACAAGCAACATATGAAACCAGGTACATTTTGCAGAAGAAAAATGGTTTTCATCAGCTTCACGAGAATCTTCAGTTACTTAGCATCAATCAATCTTCAAATTTCATAATACATAATTTAAGATAACCGAAATGGCTCTTACTCCAACTATATGATTATAAAAATAAATAAATAAAAACTATAGAAGCACATTACCTGCCTGTGCATTTCCTTGACTGAAAGCAATCCAAGTAAGCCTCTATCTCGACAAGCTTGACGAAGTTCGCCTTCAGAAAGGTAATCCACGCCCTCTGCTTGAATCATCTTATCATCATTCTTAATCCTATGAAAAAATAATAAAAAATTATTGCTTACACACTGGCATATGCAGAACGCGATAGATGACAATAAAAAACATTGAAACACAGAATATTCTGAGTCAAGGATATTTCATTATTTTGAATAATACTTTGGAAGAAAAAAAAACGACATAAGCTAATCAAATCAAAACTCCAATGAACCCCAAAAGAACCAAACAGAAGTACATTAAACCACCCCCCCACCCCCCATTTCATTCCATTTAATCAATCAATGGAAATTTAAAAAAAAAAAAAAAAAAAAAAAAAAAAAAAAAGGATAAAGAGCATTCATTAGTTTACCTTCTTCCCCCTCTCAATGAATTTAACGCAAAAAGCTTTTTAGTCATCTTATCTCTAACAAGCATTGCTACAGTGATGTACACAAGCATACCTATGATTGAGTCGTATGTCAATGTATTTTGCAAGAGCCTTTATTACAGGATAATACCCTTGCACCATAAGCCAATGACCACCGGGGTAAATGTCTTTTGAAAGTGACACTTTCTCCTGCAATATGAAAGTTGAAATCAGAACCTGATAACTGACAGTTTTTTTAGCAACATACAGTGGAACAAATTTCAGGACCCTAAAGTTGAAATCAGAACCTGATAACTGACAAATTTCACTGACAGTTTTGGTTTCATAATCTCCCCATCCATGTCCATTGAGAGTGGTTGATTTTTCCAAATTTTAGACTTACAGAGAAGAATCCAGTGTACAAGGCAGGAAGTATGAAATATGTGAAATGCCTAAACAATTGAAAAACATTACTTGTCATGTAAATGCCTTCACATATTAAGCAATCATAATAAGTCATCCAAAAGATTTAAAATAAAATGAATTTTGAAAGACTACAAAGAAATGAAAGGTTGAAAGAAAGTTACCCCACTTTTATTCCTAGAAGTACAAACAAAGTATGATGGGCATATTGCTAAGCTTGTTCTCTTTCTGATATGATTCGACATACTGCAGGATTTTATAGACCTGCATCACAAGTTAGATAATAACACAGTTAAAGGAAGCAACAACATGATAATGCTCTGATGAAGCAAAGAAAATTGGAACTACACTAATAAGATGTAATTAAAGCATAAGAAACAAGGCATATCTACCTGATGTAACCGTACAATAGACAAACTAGAATTATGAGGGAATAGGAGGTGCGTATTCACAATAAGAATTTCTTGCTGCACATTTCGATTCTTGCCTTGCCAAAATGGTATAACTGATTCAACACGTAGAAGCTGAGCAACACGATCTCCAAAGTCATTGAAAAGCAACTCTTGATAGTCTACAATCTTGAAGTAGTCCTTGTGAACAGCAGTCAGCAAACCTGTAGCAGAATGATACAATTTATTAAAACAAGTCAGAGACATTATTTTAAAGCTCATGGGTAAGAGATCAGTAACAACCTAGCTAGTTCATTCAGACAACTTGAAAGTTCAATCCGAGGTACAATACTACCTGTTACCAACGTAACATTTTTCTAAATAAATAAGTAATAATAGTGATAAACAATCCCACACAACAACAACAAAGCAGATGTGAATAGGTTTTAGAACACCTTGTTTCAGTATAACTTGTGGCCTGAACGAAATGGGAATCAAGTTTACTAAGGCCTAAGTGTGTGAGAGAAAGAACACCTCATAAACTAAGAATGGGATTTTGCACTAAACCATCTCAACTTGTTTATTCTTTCACATAATTTCTGTATTTGCTAAGCCTGCTGAATAAATGATCAGTGGGAAACCCTCAAGCCAGACTTTAGGATACTTGCTTTTTCAACAGAACCATCTAGTGCGGAAAAAGGAGAGTTAAATGACAACTACCAAACTTCACAATAAGGGTACTAAAATGATTTCCAATGACAAAAGTAGAAAGTATCAACGAGCTTCTAATGTGTCAAAAGAAAGGAAAAATCCTCAAAAAAAAAAATATATATATATATATATGAATCTAGTAGTGCTAACTTTTTTGTAGTGAAAGCAAAAGAGAACTTGTGTAGTGAAAGCAAAAGAGAATCTAGTAGTGCAACTTTTTGTAAAAAATTGGAGATAGAGACCTTAGTGGGAAATATGACTCATGCAAGAAATTTTAATATCTCTAAAGGTAAACTATTGGATTTTCAAGCGTGTATACTAACGATTCCACATGGTATCATGGTTTGAGCGTAGACAACCACACATGAAGATGATTGAGGTCTAAGCCACTCATAAAGACAGTAGTTATGCAAGGATATTGAATGTAGTGCAGGAAATGCAAGGATCTGCCATTTTCACATGGCTCACAAGTCTCAAAACCCTTCCTTTGCGTCTACTCTCTTGTCCAGGGGTATTAGTTTTAACAAAATTCGACTCTACAGCCTGTTTCAAAGCCAATCCATTAACAGCTATGTTGTTCATAACTTCAGACAATTTATCTAAATCCTAGAAAACTCAAACACATTTATAAAAACACATTGAAACTTATCTATTTTGCCAAAAACCGAAAATGCCTTCCAACCCCAAATTTCAGAAAGCCTGCCAGTTATTCCCAAACCCCATTTTCAGCAAAGCCTCAAATAGTCTGAAATCACAAGGGTAGGTACAGATGACAACCAGAACCAAAACCCATTTTCAGAAAGCCCCAAAATTGGGTTAAAACAAAACAAAATTCATGTTTACTTTTTCTATACCACATAACATAATGAACGCTTGATTGATAGATAACGAGAAAGCAGAGAGAGTATCCAACCAACACTTACCACTGCACGTGAATACTAAGTGTACACACAACAACAACAAATTGTAATGCTAAGTGTAGAGATTTTGTAATACTTTTCTCAACTGTATCCACTGTCTGTCACAATATTAAGTCTTAAAACCCTGATAAAATGAAAAAAGTAGTATTCCTACTTGCCGCGATTGTCATAAAGAACCAACTTAGGTACGCTGCATCACAAACTCAACTTGGCTACATAACCACATTTGTCATAATATAACCAAATTTTGTATACCACATCACAAACTCAACTTGGATGCATAACCCAAGAGTCCCAGACTGGTAGCAATGGACAAAAAACTACTTAACTGGATATAGATAAGCAATTTAACAGACGAACTGAATACCTGAATTTCCAGAGGATGGCCATGAATTCCCATGCGACGATCAATCATGCAAGAACCATCTGTCACCAGTAATGTTGGGAACATGTCAAAGCCTTCTGCAAGACATAACTTTAGAATCATTTTAATCCCAGTTTGGACATTGATCCTTTCCTGAACAGAAAGATCTCCAGAACATTTTCCATATGCTCGTAGCAGTATAATCCACCACAATCCTGAATTTTCAATAGAACAGTCATAAATTCATGTTAGTCACTACCAATTAAATTTTCCAAAAGACATTTAGTTGACAATTTATTTACCAGAATCAACTGGTGCAACACGCCCAATCGCTGCCTCCCCAAAGTCAGGATCCAAAACCACTTCGGTTGCAAAGTCACCACCATCAAGTGGAACTGTGCGCACCTTAAAACTAGCTGGCATGAGCCCTTGACCAGGACTATGGCAGTTCATTGTTTTCTCCCAGCTCTGTAAAGAACAGGAGCTGATCAGTTTGCAATAAATGATAGGAAATTCACATCCTTGCAAGCACAATATTCTTCAAACTAAAAAGAGTAGTGTTGCAGGGAGCGCCCGGTCTCCGAGCTAGAGGCCAATGTGGACCAAACTTTCTATGTTGTGTGCATAGCTCCCAGCCAGTATCTCAAACTGACCCCAAGTGTTGTACCGTAAGTACATTACTATTTATCAAATCTAAAGCACCTTTTGCACTTCTCACGAGAATGGGTTTCAAGAATAGGGAAACCTTGTAATCAGTTACAGTTCCATAAGAAAACATCAAAACCCAAAATGGGACACCAAATATTAAGAAATAAGAAAACATATTAACTACTCATGACATGTCAATTGCTGTCCAATAATGAGAGATTGTTAAAGCATATATATTTATCTCAAAAAGAAACACAAAATGTCCTTAAAACCATCAATATTTTCAATTTCTTTAGCTAGTTTAATCCACCACAGCACCTACCAAAATTGTACAAATTATATACAGCAGCAGTGTACTGTGCTTTGTTTTCCATTGAGTCATACATAGCTCAATCAGACAAAACAAGATTTAAATGCTTATTATTTGTGTTTATTTTGCAGATTTATGCATCATTGTAAGACTTGTAAAAGGAAATAAGCAATGGGAGCCTTGGCAGCTAGCTACAAATGCTTAAGACTATAAATAGATCATGCATAACATATTTCCGATTTATCTATGTTTGTGATCCATTTCATGTTTGAACCAGAGAATATATTCAAACAACTAGTGTCTTGCAACAACATATCACATCACATATACAATCACGAGAACTTCAAATTATGAACTTTAACAACTAAAAAACAAACAAACATCAGAGTATCAAATATTAAACAACACTATTCAACATTAAATACAACAAAAAAAATCAAGAAACTGAACATCGTGGCTTAAGGGTTTAGTCAATAACCATTCTTTTCAACTATTATTCACTTAAATCAATAGATACTAAAGTTTTTTTTTGAAAGGCTCCCCGCCCCTTCGAGTTTGTATAGATATTAAAGCATAAATTATCATTTGCATTACAAACTTTGCAAAAGGAAAAAAGTGCAAACGATCCATACTTCGTAACCAATTAGTAAAAACAAAAATTCACAAACCTGAGAGTTTGCTACGAACGATCGTCATATTAGCAATGCTGGGGGGACATCAATTTTTCCTTCTTTAACCTCTTTATGTTGAGAAATAATGGGCAGCTTCAGACTAGTACCGTCAGACAGACTCACTTCCATTTCTGAAAACTTAACGGCTGCCATGGCTGGAATGATAATCTTATTGGCCACAGAAATCTACATAAAAACACAAATTGATTGAGCAACACAAAACCAATGGTTCTAAAACCCCAGCTTATACTATTACTAGTATGCCTTGTTTAGCGGGCGTCATACCTTACCTTGCCACCATGTTTCTTGAGCTCCGAAATATCCGCAAAATACCCTCTATTCAATTGATCTTTACTGCCCTACACCCATAAAACCCAAATACGCCCATCAATTGTTTGAATAAATTCCGAGCAGAAAAAACCATTAAACCAAAAATATCACTTATAGTAAAAATTTAGGGAATTCGGGGAGAACTATACAGTCTAGCTCGTTCTTTCTCGATGGCCGCTTTGTTACCCATCTACAAAACGAAAAGATTGAATCTTTCGATTAAACAGAGAGAAAAACGAAGTGGGGTACAAAGAGATCTGGAGAAGAAGAAGAACTTGCTAGATGTCGAGGAAGCGATAGGTTGTTCTCTGTGAAGGGAGAGTCTGAAGAAAGGTCTCATCTTGTTCATATCTTCCTCTTCTTCTTGCACTTGTTGTATCGAGGAGATTCACGAAAGCAGGTCCGAGGTTCTGCTGGTGAAGAGAAGTCAAACGCTTCAACCTCAACATCTCTTTCTCTCTCTCTCGAGTCGAAGATCCCAACAGAGGCGAAAGAACACTAGTAGCTGGAAAAAAAAATTTGAAACAGATCTGAAGAAGAGGAGATCTAAAGAAGAAGGATCTTACCTGGAAGGAGATCTGAACCGAAGGAGGGACGGAAAGATCAGTGTGTTCTTCTACTTCTTCTTCTTCACACCAAACTCAGCATTGGAGGCTCCTCTCTCCTTCTTCTGATTTGAGAACGACAACGAGAGCGACAACAAGACCGAAACTGGAGCTCCTCCCTCCTCTGATTTGAGTTCTCCAACACTCTGATTTTAACGAAAATGGAGCTCCTTGCCAATTTTTTTCACTCAATACCGCAAAACTGTTTTCGCAATGGCGGGATGTGAGTTGTGTTTTCGCTTAGGCTATAGCCACGGTTTTGGGCCTCGACAAATAAACCAACGACTGTGGCGATATCCTCGTAGCTAATTTAGCCGCGATTTTATAGGTCGTGGCAAATAAAGTAATGGTTTTGGGCCGTATGTCACATGCTGAACTTTTTTCACGCTGCCTACTAGCGTCACACTTGCGTCAGACTAACTAGTCAAGGCACTTCGATGCTTGGCTAATGCTAAGTGATGTTACGAAAGCTTAAGTGAGGAAAATGATAAGGCACAAGTGTTTAGGCTTTTGAAAGAATGTTTTGTATTGCTTGAGAGAGTTGTACAAGTGTTTCTTTCTAATGATCTGTACAAATGAATGTAAAGGCCTATTTATAGGCCCTTAAAGTCCTAGAGGCTTCTAGCCTAGAACTTTCCACAATCCTCCTTCAAAGGACTATTCTCTATGTATCTAGAAAGTTCCCACCTCCAAATGAACCAAAATTTACAAGGAGGCTTCTAGATAACACTACACAAATCTGTACAAGAGTGTTCTAGACTCATCCATGCTAGAACACTCTAGAGAAAGCTAAGCTAGAATGTCCAAGAGCACTCTAGAACCTTTCGGAGGCATCTAGAGAAAGCTTGTTGTTTCATCGGGCCTTTACGGGCCTCCTGCCAGCGTCCATATGATGCTTTGGATGCCTTGTTGCCTTGGTGATGGATATTTTTAGGCATGGCTTGTGACATTCTCCCCCACCCAAGTCCTTGACGACCCCGTCAAGGTCGTGCCTCGAACTCCTCGATCTTGCCCTGGAATTGCCATAGGTTGCCCTTTTTCTCCCATGAGGCCTCACTATTCGGTAGTCCCTTCCACCGAATGAGATATTCATTATAGCTTGGCACACCTCTCCGTCGGATGAGCCTCTTTGCCTTGATGCTCTCGATCTTTCGATCAAAGGAAGTCACGACCGCGGTTGGTGCCCGATGTGACTCACCCCTCGTTGGATCTTCTTTATCACCATGGTAGGGCTTGAGCATGCTCACATGGAACACCGGATGAATCTTGAGTTTGGGCGGCCAGTGTTTTAAAAAGCGTTTTTAAAGCGCGCCTTGAGGCGCGAGTCGAGGCGAGGCGACCAAAAATTGCCCTTGAGCGTACGAGTCGGTGTGGCATCTGGAAGCGTTCGCTTTGTTGTGGCGAGGCGTACGCCTCGAGGCGTGCGCTTCAAGGCGTGGTGAGGCGTACGCTTAGTTAATTATGGATCATCTGATCAGTTCGGATCTTTAGACAGATCCAACGACTGTCATTAAAATTACATTTGCCAAAACCTAATTTCATCTGTTTTTTCATTTGCATACAGAAGAGGGGAGGACGATCTGAAGAAGAAGAGAAGAAGAACACAGAGAAGAGGGGAAGGAAGAAGAGAAGAAGAAGATCGAACCAGAGACGAGACAGAGAGCAGGATCTGTGAAGATCGATTGAACCAGAAAGATCGATTGAACCAGAAAGAAGATAGATTGATGTCGATCGAACCAGGATCTGCCTCTGTTCTCTGCTTCGATCGAACCAGGATCTGTCGAAATCGATCGAACCAGGATCTGCCTTTGTTCTCTGCTTCGATCGAACCAGGATCTGTCGAAATCGATCGAACCCTCGAGGCTCGAGTCGACTCCCTCTGCCTCTGTTCTCTGTTCTCTGCCTTCTGCTCTCTGCTCTTTGATTAGGGCTTGTGGGAGGAAGGAATAGTAAAGTTTTTTCCGAGTTTTTTTTTTTTTTTTTTTTTTCGTGTAGACCATAAGTATATAACACGCATGCCCTTAAAAAACTTCGTTTCTACTTATTATCCCTTATATATTTTTATTGAGTTTTTTGGAAAATAAGAAAGAAGTATTTAATCATTTTTTAAGATCCATTGGTATTGTGAAACAATGCATCAAAATTAAGAAGTCCATTTAAGATGCTTAATGGCAAAGCCCTCTAACTAGGTACATGTTTTTGGGGTACTTCATTTCTCTTTAAGGGATCCATTGATATATATTTTCACTATTTTTTACAAAAAAACGCCTCGCTACGCCTCGAGGCTACGCTTCGCCTCGGAAAAAGCTTGACCGCCTCGAGTCTTAAAAATGCTTTTTAAAACATTGTGGGCGGCAACTCAAGCTTGTAAGAAACTCTCCCAACCTTCTGTAGGACGGGAAATGGCCCCTCGTACTTCCGCACTAGTCCCTTGTGCACCGAGCGGAAGACCTTGAACTGTTGTGGCAGCAACTTGACCATGACCATCTCGCCCACTTGGAACTTGAGAGGGCGTCTATGCTTGTCTGCCCACTTCTTCATCTTCTTAGACGCCTTGTCCAAGTACGCCTTCGTTATATCAAGCTGCTCATGTCACCCTCGTGCAAGCTTGTACGCAGCGGGGCTGCTACCCGTGTAGCCCGACGCAACGGCTTGTGGAGTCAAGGGTTGCTGGCCTATGACGATTTCGAACGGACTTTGTTGCGTCTATGCGGACCGCTGCAAGTTGAATGAGAATTGAGCTACATCCATCAACTTGGCCCAATCCTTCTGGTTGGCACCCACAAAGTGCCTCAAGTATAGCTCCAACAAGGCATTCACCCTCTCTGTTTGCCCATCGCTTTGCGGGTGAAAACTTGTTGAGAAGTGTAGACCCGAACCCAAGAGCTTGAATAACTCCGTCCAGAATTTTGCTGTGAACCTTGGGTCCCGATCACTTATGATGCTCCGAGGCAAGCCCCAATACTTCACCACATGCTGAAAGAACAACTTGGCGGCTTGCTCGGCCATGCAATCGCGTGGGGCAGGTATGAAAGTTCCATACTTGGAAAATCGATCGACCACCACCATAATAGAGCCATACCCATCAGACTTGGGCAAGGCCGATATGAAATCCATTGATACACTTTTCCATGGCCTTTCCAGAATAGGCAAAGGCTGCAATAGTCCTGCCGGTACACGTTGCTCTATCTTGTCTTGTTGGCACACAAGACAAGTCTTCACATAGGCCTCTATATCATCCCGCATATGAGGCCAATAGTAGTCTACCTCCAAGAGTGCCAATGTCCGCTGCATACCCGGATGGCCAACCCACATTGAGTCGTGGCACTCCTTCATGATGTCTCGCCTAAGATTATCCCACTTAGGCACATAAATGTGACGACCGACGATGTAGAGCACCCCATTCTCTACCCAAAACGGCCAAGTCTTCCCCTCCTTGGCCATCTCCATGAGTCCCTTGGCCAAGGGGTCTTGAGAAGTCCCCTTCTTGATCCGATCAAGAAGGATGCTAGCGGCGCTGCTTGCGCTAGCGAACATGGCCTTTCGGCTGAGAGCATCAGCAACAACATTAACTTTGCCCGGCTTGTACTCCATGACATAATCGAACTCTGCTAAGAAATCTTGCCACTGAGCTTGCTTGGGGCTGATCTTCTTCTGATTTTGAAAATAATTCGTAGCCACATTGTCGGTCATGATGGTAAACCGACTCGCAAGCAAATAGTGCCTCCAAGTCCGTAAGCAATGAATGATGGCTGTCATCTCCTTGTCATGCACCGGATATCGTCTCTCGGTATCATTGAGCTTGCGAGACTCATAGGCTATGGGATGCCCCTCTTGCATAAGCACCCCTCCGATGGCAAAGTCTGATGCATCAGTGTGAAGTTCGAATGACTTAGCATAATCGGGCAAGGCCAAGACAGGTTCCTCGGTGACTGCCTTCTTCAAATCATCGAACGCTTCTTGGCATTTCTCACTCCAATGCCACTGCACCTTCTTCTTCAGCAAGTCGGTCAGTGGGGCTGCTCTCGCCGAGTAGCTCAAAATGAATCTCCGATAATAATTGACCAGCCCAAGGAAAGAACGTAGCTCCGAAATGTTCTTGGGTGGCTCCCATTCGTTGATGGCCTGCACTTTGTCCCGTTCCATCATGATCTTTCCAGCCTTGATGCGGTGCCCCAAGAAAGACACCTCGTCTTGGGCGAACGAGCACTTCTCCAATTTCACGTACAGCTTGCTCTCCTGCAATGCTTGGAAAACCTGTCGCAAGTGATGCACATGTTCTTCCAAGTTGTCGTTATACACGATGATATCGTCGAGATAGACGACTACAAATTTATCCAAGAAAGGCTGAAAGCTTCTGTTCATTAAAGTGCAGAAAGTAGTCGGGGCATTGGTGAGACCAAAAGGCATCACCAAGAACTCATAAGACCCATAGCGAGTGACGCATGCCGTCTTTGGCTCATCTTCTTTGGCTATGCGCACTTGCCAATACCCTGATCGGAGATCCAGTTTAGAAAAGTACCTGGCTTTACCGAGCATATCGAAAAGATCGGCAACCAAAGGAATTAGATACTTATTCTTGATGGTTACTTTGTTAAGTGCTCGGTAATCGATGCACATACGCAAGGACCCGTCGTGCTTGCGTTGGAACAATACTGGTGCACCGAATGGGGCCTTGGATGGCCGAATGAAACCCGCGCCCAGCAGCTCTTTGAGTTGCTTGCGTAGCTCTTCCAACTCTGGCGGTGCCATTCGATAAGGCGCCATGGCTGGAGGCCTAGCCCCTGGCTCCAGCTCGATCATATGATCGACTTCCCTTCTTGGAGGAAGTCTCTTGGGTAGCTCTGGAGGCATGACATCTTTGTACTCTTTCAAAACCGTAGCTACCTCCTTCGGAACCTCGCTGGGTTGAGGCCCATCTCCGATCAACGTGGCCACAAATGTTGCTTGCCCCTTTTGCACGCCTTTCTTCACTTGAATGGCTGACAACATCTTGGCCTCCACGATCTCCCGAGTGATAGGGACAAAGCATGCTTCTCGATCCTTTGCAATAGTCATCGACCCGTCCCTTTCTAATGTCCATGGCTTCACCGTATCCATGAACTCCATGCCCAGCACCAATGAGAAGTCGTCCATTGTGACGACAGTCAGGTCCACCGTCCCTTTCCATTCGCCCAAATGAAGGGAGACGCCTCGTGCTACACCATGGATAGGCACCGGTGCTGTGTTGACGGTCTTCAAGGTGCCTGGCTCCTTAGTGTACTGCACTCCCAGCCTTGTTGCCTCCTTTAAAGCAACAAAGTTGTGCGTTGCACTCGTGTCGACGAGTGCCTTTGAAGCCTTGCCATTTACCTTGGCTTCCACAAACATGAGAGCGGATTTCTTCGAACGGGGGTAGCGTACTTACCTTAGCCATGTTGCTTTGCTTCATCGTAGCCTTGACGCTGCTTAGCAAGCGCAAAGTCCCCATTTGCGCCTCATCCCCCGATGATTTTCCGGACGATCCACTCTTGTCAGCGATCATCGCATTGAGCTTATGTCGTTGTGGGCACTCCCTAGCCCAGTGCAACCCTCCGCACAAGAAACAGTCGCGGTTTTTCACCTTGTTATCCGAGAAGGACTGCTTGGCTTTGTCCTTCCTCTCGAACTGCTTGCCGCCGCTGCTACTGCTGCTTCTTTCGATGGGTTTTGCTCCCCCACCTTTTCCCTTGTTACCGTCGCCACTCTTGCTGCCGCCCTTGTGGCTTTTCGAATCGGCCTTGTATTCGAACAAGGATTCGGCAACTGCGATGGCCTCCGCAAGTGATTGAACGTTGCGTCTTTTTAATTCTTGCTCAGCCCATCGTTGTAGTCCATCCATGAAGTAGATGAGCTGAGTTTTCTCCGGCATGTCCGAGACTTCAAGCATAAGAGAAGTGAACTGCTTGACATACTCTTTGATTGACCCCGTATGCTTCAATCCACGCAGCCTCTTCATAGCAACTTCCTCCACATTCTCCGGATAGAATTGCCGCTTGAAATCCGCCTTGAACTCGTCCCAAGTCTTAAGCGAGCAAATACCCTTTTTGATATCTGACTCACGCCTCCTCCACCAAAGGATGGCATCATCACCCAAGTACTTGGTGACGGTGGTGATCTTGGACTCATCGTCGTCCAAGCGCATAGCGTTGAAATATTTTTCAACACTCCATAGGAAGTTGTCGAGCTCCCTAGCATCGCGCTTCCCATGGTACCTTGGCGGCTCGGGCACCTTCATCCTTGGTCCCTCTCGTACAGTAGCACTACCTGCCACAGCCGCCTTGCATAGGTTGACGTCCGATTGCAAGGACTCAACTTGCTCCCGGATGGCTTGGAGCTGCCTCATCAACGTGTCTTTGAGCTGGCCCATCTCGTTGCGCATGGCATCCGCAACTTGGTTGACAAGAAGTTGAGTCTCGTCCTTGGCTTCCACAGTGCCAAGCTCAAGGTCATGGACGCGGCTATCGAGTTGCTCGATATCCATAGTGACGCTAGCCAACGTCCCATTGAAGGACTCAACCTTCTGTTCCATCTCCCCAACGCTGTCTTGGAGATCGCCCACGGTCAGCTCCACCTTGGCCATACGATCCTCAAGCATGCTGGTCCGACTAGTCTTTCTTTCAGTATCCTCGACCACGGACCCTCCAACAACACTCTTTTTTTTCCCGACATGATCAGATTGCTCCGCACCTAACCTTCGTACACACAGCAGCTAGCACAACGCAACTTCAGCAAGACCGCCCCTACGATCGTCGCTGCTCTGATACCACGTGTCACGTGCTGACCTTTTTTCCTTGGCTAACACGCTGCCCACTAGCGTCACACTTCTGTCGGACTAACTAGTCAAGGCACTTCGATGCTTGGCTAATGCTAAGTGATGCTACGGAAGCTTAAGTGAGGAAAATGCTAAGGCACAAGTGTTTAGGCTTTTGAAAGAATGTTTTGTATTGCTTGAGAGAGTTGTACAAGTGTTTCTTTCTAATGATCTGTACAAATGAATGCAAAGGCCTATTTATAGGCCCTTAAAGTCCTAGAGGCTTCTAGCCTAGAACCTTCCACAATCCTCCTTCAAAGGACTATTCTCTATGTATCTAGAAAGTTCCCACCTCCAAAGGAACCAAAATTTACAAGGAGGCTTCTAGAAAACACTACACAAATCTGTACAAGAGTGTTCTAGACTCATCCATGCTAGAACACTCTAGAGAAAGCTAAGCTAGAATGTCCAAGAGCACTCTAGAACCTTTCGGAGGCATCTAGAGAAAGCTTGCTGTTTCATCGGGCCTTTGCGGGCCTCCTGCCAGCATCCATATGATGCTTTGGATGCCTTGTTGCCTTGGTGAGGGATATTTTTAGGCATGGCTCGTGACACGTAGCCATCTACGTGTAGCTAATCAAGCCTTTTGGTGTAGTGAGATTACGAGATTTATCTTGGAATTTTGATGGATCGCCTATAAAATGCTTAAGAATAGCGAAAATCAAAGTACTTACTATATCAGGAATGTTTTCACCATTTTCAGCTTTGATAGGGTGTCCATTGAAATTAATTTTTATAAATTGAAAAATGTTTTGTTGTTCAATAGGTGTAATGTAATTATCCCACCAACCTTTTTATTGACCTGCAAAGCCAGCTATAATTACCCCTGCAATACTATGATCTGATTTGCCTTCACTGCGATGAGCAATAACCATCATAACTATATTTTGCGTTAATTCGATAATATTTTTTTTTGGTAAACCATCTATATTCCATTCATAGATGTTACCAGTAGAAAATGAACCGTATGTTTGCAAATATTTTTCTTCATAAAGCATATCAGGGTAAGTTGGCGTAGGATAATAATTCTTGGTTGTAGGGAAAGGATTGGTATTGGTTTGAATTCTAAATGAACGCATTGGATTTGCTTCAAATCTTTGAAGTTTATCCAATTCAGTCATAATGTCTGGTTCATTGTCAGAAGAATTAGAACCAATATGAGACAATGTATTGATTTGTTTTTTTTTTAAAGATGAAGCCTTGTCAAAGATAGGTGCAGATTGATTATTCAAAGCTACAAGTCTTCGATTAACCTCTTCCATGATGTGTGGAGGAGAAGAAAGGGCATCATGTTCTATTGTATTAGGTTGAAAAAATTTAATTGGTTTGTTTGTTTTTTGATTTGTAAAACAATTCTTTTCTGGAAGAGAAGTTAATTGTTGGCCAATTTCATTAAGCAAAATATTGGTATAATTATTTTGCTCAATAACCTTCGAGATTCCTGTGGATTCAGAAAGAGAAGTTGGATTTTTGAAAGGAGAGGTTGTGATAGTCTGTCCTTGAGTTTGTATATGGATTTCTTCTAAAAGAGGCAAAACTGATTCAACAATAGAATTGTTTTAAAGATGCCCAGGTTTATAAGTGTTTTTTACCGCATTCAATTATGAAAGATAAATGGATTCATACCATTCTAAAAATGGCATATGATCTTTGATATCATCACAGAATTGATAAAACAATTTACCTAAACTAATTCTTTGATCAGAAGTAGTTTGAGAATAAAATGTTGTTCTTTTGTCAGAATTGTAATCCATAGAAAATTCAGTTTTAACTTTTTGTTTATTTAAAACAAATTCAGTGGTTAAAGTATTTAATTGTGCAGGATCTGCCATCTCAGAATGAGTTGAAAATCGATTAGAAGGATGTTCTGATGGTTGATTGTAAATGGGTTGTGGGATCTGGGGATGACAAGGATGATTCCTTAAATTTTCCAGATCAAGATGAGGGAGATCCTCAGGAGGAAGAGTTCTAGGGATCAGTGTAGGAGCAGTTCTAAAAGAAGATTCAAATCTACGTCCTGATTGGAAATTCAGAGGCTATAACCTGATTTTTCGAGATTCAGAAAGCTGTAATTCAACAGTTCCATCTGTAAGAGTCAAAACTTGACTGAGTAAACTCGGAGGAGGCCTTCTAGGAGTCGATTGAACATGCCAAGTTACTGGAAGAGTAATCTAATTCCAGTGAATTGTTTTTGGAACAATTACACTAGTTTTGTCTTTGTTAGCCTGAAATAAGATTGTATATATAACCTTTTTCAGACTCCATCAAAGCTTTTGGACTCAACTGAGTCTTCATCGCTCTGTAGGTGATTTTATAAATTAGAGCAAGAGGCTCAAATCCTAGTAACATGTCGAAACCAGAGGTCTGGATTTTGAGAATTAGTGTTTCAAGGACATTTGGATCCTTAAGAGACACTGAGAAATTGGGGGTAACAGTTGAAGTAGACTGGACCCATGGTCAAGGTAGATTCTACAATTCCAAGCAGAGAATTGTGGAACCTATTGTGTCTACAATCGCGAAGATCGATTAAGGCACACGTGTCAAGTCTAGTTCTTGTAAGAGGTTTGATTCCAACTTGAATCAGACCGATATAGATATACTTGTAATCTTGATTTTTTAGAAATTCAAGGGTATTTGTAGAAATCAATTGTTTTGATTCTAAAGAACCATGAAGAGACACTGTCTGTTCAACAATGTCTATCAAATCTTCAATTTTTGTGAAAAGAATTATTGAAAAACTTGGTAAATTTGTTTGTAAAGAACTTTTAGAATAGACCATTTTTGTAAATTCTGTTCAACTTCTGGAATTCAACATTTCATCCTATTTTGTAAATCTGGATTGTTTTGTCTAGAGCTAGAAGCTCGGGTAAATTTTGAAATAAAAGACATTTTCATAAAAAGTAGAGAGGTTGAGAGTTGGAACACTGTACTCGGACCACCTACGACTGGACCACCGATATGGAACCACCTAACCCCAGCAGTTTGCGCAAACTCTGCGACTTACAAAGGGCTCTACGGCTTACCAACATACCTAAAGGTTGACCAATGACATCAACGACTGACCGACAGTACCTAGGACTCACAACACTATTCCCCCAGAGAAGATGAACATGGCTCTGATACGAAGTTGGATTTGTATGGTTCTAAACATTAGGCAAAGTTAAGTAGAACTTAAAAAATCTCTAAATTTTCATATTTTTAAAAATAAAAAAAATAAAAACCCTTCTGAGGGGTGATGGATTGGATTAGAGGTCGTGCTTTCGTGTGCATCGTCTAATTTCAAATACTACTTCCTCAATCTGAAGAGCAAAATTGTCCGGCCAACAAATAGGTCTTGGATGTAGGGTTTATGGATAGGAATCGACTAGGGGTGGGCACGGGACGGGATGGGACGAGATATACCCATCCCGTTCATACGGGATCGGGACGGGATGGGAAAAATCTAATCCGACCTCGTCCCATCCCAAACGGGTTCGGGACGGGATCAGCGTGCTAATCTGGAGAATTGTATGATCAAATTGATAGTTAAGCAATTGTAGAATGGCCATCTTGTCTGATTGCATTGACAACAAAAGAATGTAATCAACTCTCAGATAGCACAGAGCTCGACTGACTTTCAGAAAAATAAGGCTTATTCTACTGCCTGCACTAGGCATTGGTTTCTTCTGCTTGTTTCATTTTCGGTGACACTGAATAAATAACTACCCGAGTGTGTCAAATCTTTAGTAGAATCCCCTTTAGAGCTCTCAAATCATACAACAAATGTCGATCAGCAGTCTGATACTCTGTAAATAATGTAATTCAGATTTCCACTATCCAACAATGCAATGATAAAGTGCTACTACATAAAATTTCTCACGTCATTGAGGTCAACCATGTCACATAATCTCCGTGTTTTCATCATAGATTCCTTTTGCATTTATCGTCAAGGTTGGACATATTATCACCCACTAAACTGGAATTGTTTCCTTTAAACAGTATAAACTTGTCTGACCAAGTCATGTCTTCCTCAGGTAGCAAACACCCATAAAATTAAAAAAGCCTACAGTAGTTACAATAATAATACACCCCATGAATCTAATCTTTAATCTAGTTACATGAATATTCACTTTGAAATAAGACTCTAATTGCAACTTACAAATGTAGGAGGATCAAAAACAAGAAATCTCCAGCAATCTATCTATACAACCACACAACACTATTCTCAAACTCAAAGGTTAATCAACTCATCTCCTGATCACTTTAAGTACTTCACTTTAATTTGATTATACACCATGAAATAATTAAATAAAAATACTAATAATTAATATTAATAAATTAGTTCGGGACGGGACGAGATTGGCGGGATTGAAAATCTTCATCCCATCCCATCCCGTTCTAGATCGGGACGGGACGGGACGGGATCGGGACGAGAACGAGATCGCGGGATGGGATGCCCACCCCTAGAATCGACTTAGTTTTATCCCAAAAAAATAAAGCATTATAGCCGTTCATTTTTACTGTTTGAGATTAATATTTCACCGAATTATAGTAATCGTGATCTATATAGTGAGGAGAGATCATCTTTACTGAACTTGAGCAATTCCAAAATTTCTATCCTCTGGCCGGCCATATATCCCGTTGACAAAGTCTTTTATACAATCTTATTTTCTTAACCATTAGCTTATGGTTTCTAATGTGAACTCCTTATGGTAAATCAAGCTAAGGCATTAGATATATTCTTCAACTAATTAATTAAACTCCTCATTAGGGTTCTTTTTGTCTTGATTATATTGCCCAGTCAAATCTACATTGCGGCCTTAACATTTCACTTGTCCATATTAACCACAAAGCATCAAATGAACAATATAAATATGGACCATATTCAAGTGATCTCCCAAGGAAAAACAAACACTACTTCAAACCACTCTCTTCATTACTTGCTACTACGCAAAAAAAAATGGGCTCTGAATCCCCTCTCAAGCTCCCCATTGTGGATTTCTCTAAGGTTGATTTGATACCAGGAACTCCTGATTGGGAGTCAGTGAAATTGCAAGTCATGGAGGCACTTGTAGAATATGGTTGCTTCGAGGCTGTTTACAATAAAGTTCCACTAGACATTCGTAAAAGTTTGTTTAATCAACTAGAACAATTGTTTGATCTCCCTCTCCAGAGAAAGTTCCAAAACAGCTCCACAAAGCCCTTCCATGGCTACGTCGGACAGTACCCAACTGTGCCATTGTATGAGAGCATGGGCATCGACCACGCGCCTATCCTTGAAAAGGCAGAACATTTCACTAACCTCATGTGGCCTGAAGGAAATGAGAAGTTTTGGTATTGCTCATACTCCTCTCCTTTGTCTTGATGCTTTCTGAGGCCCACTTAAGCTTAACTTTGGGCTAAAAGCCCAACAAAATTATAATATAGGCTTTTCTGGTAAGCCCAATAATATTATCGCTTTTGGTTTCTAATATTTTCTCTTGTTTACCAGTACTGCTGTGTTTTCCTACTCGAAGCAACTATCGGACTTGGATCACATGGTGAGGAGGATGGTTTTGGAGAGCTTGGGTGTCGAAAAATATTACAAAGACCACATTGAGAACAGCAACTATCTTCTCCGTGTCATGAAATACAAAGGACCTCAGTCGAGTGACACTAAGATGGGCCTTAACCCTCACACAGATAAGAACATAGTGACCATTTTAGGGCAAAATGATGTCGATGGATTGGAGGTCCAGACCAAGGATGGCCAGTGGATGGGTGTCAAAGTTTCCCCTGAGTCTTTCATTGTCATGACTGGGGATTCTCTCTTGGTAGGTTTTGCGAATTAATGAATTTACATTTCAACACCAAATTTAACAAATAAAACAGTGAAAATTTTTAATTTTAAACTTGTATTCGTGGTAAGTCAATCTATTTGATATATTTCAGGCATGGACGAATGGCAGGGTACATTCTGCAGTCCATCGCGTTATGATGAGTGGAAAAGAAGCTCGATACTCTACTGGGTTGTTTTCGGTCCCCATAGCTGGCTACGTTGTAGAAGCACCAGAGGAGCTAGTAGATGAAGAATACCCCTTGCTCTATAAGCCATTTGATCATGTTGAATTCCTATCCTTTTATTACACAGAAAGAGGACAGAGAGTTAAATCTGCTCTGAAGGCCTATGCTGGTATTGGATATGTGGAAGAAAATTAGGCAGTGATGCCATTTTGTTTTAAGGGTTATGTGTATGCTATGATAACCATTTAAATGTTTGAGTTGAATTGGGTCCGTGAGTGTCATTTTGTTGACCCTGTGGGTCCAAACCTTCAGTTGTACCGTTTGTTTACATTTGAGAAATGAAACAAGTTTATGTTTAGAATTTAGATTTACAGTTTCCGACTCTCTTTATCACCTAGTTGGCTCCAAGTATGCATAGAATCTCGAACAAACCTCAGGATCTGAGTTGTAAATCTACTCAGCCTGGCTAGACAACACTGATTAAGTGTCTACCGGAGTAGAATATCAGTTGTACCCTTGTCTCCATAGTAAGGGATGTGAATACATGGGTTTGGAGAGGGGTAAAATTGAAATTATATTCTGCCAGAAACTAATTAGTGTTGTCTGGCCAGGCTGAGTAGAATTCTCCCAACAACGGACACACGTCTGACACATATTCAACACGTGGTCAACATGTCGACACGATGTGGGTGCAAATAACAAATCTGGTTTGCAAATTGATGATATATAAAAATGGTCACACCTCTAAGCCATACACGTGTCATGATGATCTTGAAGAAATACGGGCTCCAACATCAACCCAACGTTGATCCGTCCCAAACGGTTTTAAGCCCTCTCAATTCAGTTCGCCAGGCAGACTCGAACTCTCACAGCATATTAGGCCTACACGTCTCACAACTATCTTCGATACCCATAAGTCCTACTAAGGCAAGTATCTCGAGAATCACATTCGGACGAGAGTACATTCCACAGAGGGAAACTCCCATCTATGGATTGCTCCCGCATTGGGAATTATCTCCCACGTATCTAAGAGCACGAGGCTAACAAAAAACTTCCCTCCTACAACACGATTCCTAATTAAAGAAATATTTCCATGAAGATCTCCTTCTAAACTACACCTACGATGGCCTGGTAGAACCAGGATTCCTTCCTCAGATCCCTATCTGACTTCAATTTTGGAGTGTCATCGGCCACCACAATGGTGATTCGTGGCTCACGTGCATTACTAGTACAGGTCAAACAAGATCTAGATTGAAGCAAGGATCAAAAAATGACTGCATCACAAATATTAGACCCGCTTATGTTTCAGATCTTAACAAAAACTCAATGATGAGATTAAACCCCCAAATAACAAACCTAATTTGATCTCAAGAACAATAACGAGAGAAAACTAATGAATGGAGAGAGACTATAGCTGCAATTATGTGGGGAGATGCTGTGAATGCCGAGAGTCAATGATGAGCAATGAAGATGGTGATTTTTTTATCTGGTTTATCTATTTATTTTTATTGGAGAATTATTTACATTGCTTATCTTTTCAGAAAGAAAAAAGGAAAATAGTTATTTGTATTACTTTTGGACCATCTTCAATATATTTGATTTTTTTTTTAATTTGAAGTAAAATTCTCGTAGCATACAAACAATTGTTTAATTGATGTTTTGAGAGATGTTTTATGATTTGTTGGCATGGATAATAATGTAGGTGATGTTCTTTAATTTCTTCCTATGACTAATAACATATTTATAAAAATCAATAGAAATCCATAACAAACCTTTATAAAATCTACAAAATTCAATCATTTAAAATCAATCAAAATTCAGTGAATTTTGTAAAATCCTTTGAAATCTTTTATAATCCACGAGATTTAAAATCCTTCAAAGTCCATTCAAATCCTGATGTGAATACACCCACCTTAGATTAAACCTCCAAATTACAACAGCAGCTTGTTTTAGCTATTAAGCCTCTTCAACCTCTTTTTGTTGATTCTTTTGTGCTTTCATTTGTTTAGGTACCCCAATTGATTCTCAATAAGGGATTCCCTTACCAAATAGTAAACATTTGGAGTTGATCCTCAATAAGCTTAAGAAGTAATGGACCCTGATTAATTCTTGTTTCTCATTGAAGAATCATATATTTGTTTAAAGCTTTAAATTACATATTTATTTGCCTTGGAATCACAAACTAGAAAAGATACCCATGGCGTCTAATTTGACTGATACAATGCAACTCTAGCGAAGAAGAATGGTGGATGAAATCAAAGGTTCAGGATTCGAACCCGTCGGTGGCATCTGGGGTGAGAGGGTTAAGGAATTAAAAAAAAAATGTGATTGCTTCACAATCTCTGTTTTTTCAATTTGAGAAAACCTGACAATTCCACCAAACGTAAGCCATCATCATCTTTGTTTTTTCATCTCACTGTTTCGGATGCGTCCAAAATCTGACCTCAAAAAAAAATTTTAAATTGCCAAATACCACATGATTAGTGGTCAAAGACACTCCAATGCTTAAGTCAGTAACTTTGTTGAAGATGGAGATTAATCTGGACAAAATTCAATTAAAATTGCATACATTTGTCAAATGTTCATTTTACCTTATATAATGGTCATTATTAATTATCTATGTGACTTAAGCATGTGAGGCTCATCGGGGGAGACGTTCTTTGTAATAGTCCTACTTTACGAAGATGCGTCTTTGGGGGAATAATTTCCTTCACGACTATTGTTCTCTGTAAAATTCTTCCTCTTTAAGGGAGAACTTTGTTGGGCCTGGATTTAGGCCTCTAACTATGATTTTTTTTATGGGCACTATTTGGATTTTTACAACTGGATCTGCCTTTTTTGTGCTTTGTAAATTGGCCTGGTCTTGAAATATTTTGGTCCTCGGTGATGCGTTCGAAAGCACTCTGATACTTAAGTCAGTTAGGGGTATTAATTAATTCATGTAAACTAACAAAATTAACTAAACCGAACTGAAGCAAGCCAAAAAAATGAAAACCGAATGAAAATCGAAACCAAATTGCCAAAACTGAATCGAACCGAACCGAGTTACTTCAGTTCGGTTTCGGTTTGAGTTTTTTCAACGCCGAATAAATCAAACCATATCAATTTTTTATCTGTTTTTTAACTTCCATCCCCACCACAAATAACTCAATTCTCACCCCGATTCCCAACCTCTACCCACTCATATTTAATTCAAAAATTCCAACCCCACCAATTCAATTCCCAACCTGCTCACCCCATTTATTTCCCACCTACCTAATTTAGTTCAGCTAAGATGAATATATAGAGATTGAATCCAACTAGAGAAATAGAGAGGTCCACCATGGATATCATAGATATAAGTGAGTCTGGTGTGCTAAGATCCATTATTGATAATCTTGTAAATGAGTTTTGTTTCGAGACTTTCTTCGTCTCTATTGTTGAAAGGAGTTTTTGTTGCTTTATAACAACTGGATAAAAAAGATCTCCATGTGATCTTGGTCATCTTGTTGTAGAGTTATCATATATCTGTCAAAAACCTCCCAACGTTGCTAGAGTTCCACTTCGACGATGAAGTCACCACGCAACGCCGCACATGGTCGAAGAACATCAGCTACTACAAAGACAGCAGGTACCTCTCTGGCCCCATCCTCGGGTGCTACTAAGGGTTCCATATAGGGATTAAATCGGGCGAGAAATGTTGTTGGGTCCCTTCGATTGAGAAACCACCAAAGCTCGACCTTAAACCATTACCTGACACCCTCAAGTATAAGTTTTTAGGTTTTGATGATACTTTACCTATTGTTATTTCATCGACATTGACTGTTGAACAGGAAGTAAGTTGCTAAACGTTCTGAAAGAACATAAGGCATCACTTCGGTGGATGATATTCACATAATTATTACATAATATATCACTTAATTTATACATGTTAGTGTTTCGATTATTATATTTTATAGTAATTATTTCGTTTTCATGTCTTTGTAGGAATTCGAGCGTAAACGATGAAATCACATTAAAGCGACAAGTTAAGGAACAACAATTAGTCGATTCCAACGGTGGTATAAAGCACTCATAAACCTAAACCCGAAACCTAATTCATAACCTAAACCCAATCCATAACTTAAACTCGAAACCTAATTCATAACCTAAACCCAATCCATACCCTAAACCCAAACCTAAGCCCAATCCTTCTCCTACCCTCATTGATGAATCATTCCCTTATTTCATCCCTATTATTTTCTATAAATAGAAGAGAATAGGGTAAGAAGGAGAGGAGGAAGAGAAGGGAAAAGAGGAGAATTAGAAATCAAAACCTCTTCCTCAATGGAGATTTCCTCAAAGGAGCTCCTCTCTCAAAGGTGATTCACAATCACCCTCACCACTCATCCATCTCTCACTCACTCCACTCACTCAGCACACAGTCACCTCGCCACCCACAGTCACCTCGCCATCGCCACCACCGAGCTCCGCAACCGCCACCGTCACCACCGTGAAACAGGGGTGTGACAACCCTGTTTCACGTCCAATTTTTACTCCACCACCACTATCTGCTCCTCCCCCTGTCCACACAACCGCCACCATCTCCGCACGAGTCCCACTACCACAACAGACCACGAAAAGCCGCGACAGAACCACCGCAACCACGCCGCGAAACAGAGCCGCACCGCGACTCTGTTTCGCCTCGCGACAGAGCCTATTCTCCTCCTCTCTCGGCCTCTCTTCATCTCGAGCTCCTTCCCGCATCCCTCTCTCACGACCATCGTCGCAAGCGACACTCCAGCAGGCGGCACAGACCACCGCGACAGCGAAAACAGGGGAGTATTCTTCCCGATTTCTCTTTGTTTTTTTTGCTGTTTTATTTGGTGTTTCCTCACCTTTGTTCGTCTTTTGCAGGTTCTGGAAGCAATTTGGAGTTGAGGACGGTCGCGGGGAGCGAAGAAAATCACCGCGAGAGCCGCTGTCGCGCTGGAGAAAACGACCGGAGCGCGTGGGTACTGTAGCAGGGCGGGAGAAAGGGTCAAATTTGGTTATTCGGCTATTTACACCCCCGATTTTGCTCTGTACCACCACAGAGCGTTTTGGGACCATTTTCTCGGGATTCATGCACAACCACCTGCTGATCTGCTGAGTGCCACCACATCGAGCTTGTGATAAACTAAATGGGTTGTATAAGTTATTTCGATTTATTTTACTGAATTGTGTGCTTAATTGTTAATTACAAGTTATTTATGAATTTTTGATAATTTGCTTTCACCTTGCATGTTCGAGAAATTAAACTTGATATGTTTGGTAGTTAGAATTACCCTTTATCAATATTTTCAAAGCATGTGCTAAAAATATTAAGCTTAAACTTTGATTAAGTGTGCCCTAAAAAGACATTTAATACTTTGTAAGAGCGTATTTGCTTGAAATAATTTGTTAATGTTTGATAGAAACATGGTATAAGATTAATTGGATTTTAACGATCACATATTCGGTGTAAGCAAGGGATTCTCATCCCTAACGCTTCTCGTTTTTAAATTCAGTAATTTAGATTTAAATAATTTTGCTAATTCATTGGTGAGTCCAAGCCCACAAAAATCCATCTCATCTATCTTTTATTTTTCTTATTTTAATTTATTTGTAGTTTAGATTTAAAAATGCCGAAACCCCATTTCCTGTAAATTAGTTTAATTAAATTCTAAAATTCAATTGCATCCACCTTCCTCGTGGGATTGACCCGTACTTGCCGTTGTCTACCAGTTAGGCACCGTGCACTTGCGGTTATTACAAGTGGGTTAAATTAACCTATTAATTTATGTTAGTTAAATCTGCAACAAGTTTTTGGCGCCGCTGCCGGGGAAGGTTGAGGTGTAATTGAATTTAAGATTTATTTTCACTAATTGTAAAAAAAAAAAAAAAAAAAACAACAAAAAAAAAAAATTCTAAAAAAAAATCAAAACAAAAATTTTATTTTTATTTTGTTCTTTTTACACTCATTTTGTGTTTGATTTTGCAGATTACACGCTTCTCGAGGATATTGGACGATCCTGCAAAATATCAAGCAAATTAAAAATTTTTTTTGTGAGGAAAGTTTTAATTTTATTTTCACCTCGTTCTACGAGTGTGTGGTGTAATAATTTTTAAATTTTACTGTTTTTCATTTTGTTTAAGTAAAAAAAACCTAAAATTCTCTAAGTCAAAAGAAATTATAGGGAAACAACTCTAATTGTTACCCAATAATTTTTATGATTTAGAAATCCGACTTCTAAGACCAAGACCAGTAATTTGATTGCATATGCTTGTGTGCTGATTGAAACAGATAAACAGAAGTAGGACTTTTTTTTTGAATTGTGCTAACTTTTTGTGCAGATTGGAATACGCACACTGTAAGTATTTCTATCACACGCAACGTATTAGCGACCAGGGTGCTTGGTGTAATTGTTTGAAATTGTGTGATTGGTTGTTTAATTTCTGTAATTGTGGATGCTAAACTTTAGTAATTCATAATAAGCAGACCCAGCTTATAAATATAAACTGGTGGAACTTGATATCCCCACCTCATCACTCCAACTGTGTGCAACCAATAGCCTAACATAATTAAAATCAATTAGCAAGTTAGATAGAGCATCTTTTAGGTACGGTGTTCATAGGACAACCAAGACCAAGGTGAATCCAATAATTTTTGTGTTGACCAAAGCTAAAAGTGACGATGGGTTTAATCATTCAATGAACTCCGAGAGGCCACTGCCACAAGGGTAATTCACCCGGTATGCCGAGTCATAAGTAAGCTACGATCCACAAGAAGAATTGGTGTAACCAACAATTTTTGGTTAGGAACACAAGCCTCAAGTGTGCATTTAACATCACATCGTTCTCACATCTATTGGCTTACAGAGCGGTAGCACAAGGAAGTACTAATTAATTGGACCATTGTGACCTCCTTCTCTTGTGCGGTAATCCGGTTTCTTTGAAACAAAACTCTAGCCTACTGATTTTGAACTTTGCGGTGTAAAGTGTACACTCTTAGGATCAACTTGTAACACCCATTGCTGTGTCATAAAGATTACATAAGAAATAATTGTCCCCCAAAGATAAAAAGATAATTGATCTAAAAAACGTTGATTGCTTAGGGAGGCATGTTTCTTGTGAATTTATTGGTTGCTAATTGCATGTGAGCCTGTGTATATTTTTAGAGTTAGTGCTTTCAAAAAAAAAAAAATGAACACAAGGGATTATCCAGCCTATTTTTTCGAGCAAGTCAATTCATTTTATGACATGCGATGACCTAAGTATGATCCATATTTAGATTATTACCCAGGTCTAGCTTATCATTCTGACTTATCATGGGTTCATGGTCAGTACCATGAAGGCCCTCTAGACACTCCTCAGACTCCTCAAGCTTTCATTCCTGATAATGAGTTAGAGGATATCGTGAAAATTTTTATAGAGCGAACAAGAGAAATACTTGTGCAAAATTCTCATGATATCACAGAATTGACAACTATTTTTCAACAAAATTCTCAAGCTATCCAGAAACTTGAGATGACTGTGAATCAGATAGTTGAGTCACTTCTTGAGATAGAGTCAGAAAATTCCCTAGTGATTCATTTATTGATGAACCTGTCGATTTTGAGACACTACAGACATCTCCTTCCCGTGTTGACTCATGCATCCCGAGTGACTCATGCATCGAATCAAACTGTGAACATTTTTTAGAGTCTCCCCTTGACTGTTTAGAGGTTTGTTTGACTCAATTTAGTTTAGACTTTGATGTTGATGATTCCATTAGGGAAGTTAATGATTTGCTTGACTCAGTTCCTATTGTGGATCCTAGTTATAAATGGAAGTCTCAAGTGAAGCCTTTTCCACTCAGTGAGTCAAAACTAGTCCCATCAGTTGAGCAACCTGAGCTTGACCTTAAACAATTACCTGACACCCTCAGGTATGCATTTTCAGGTGATGAGTTGTCTAGACCAATATCTCTATATGATTCATGTGATGAGCCTGTACCACCTGATATATCCATCACCTCATCTACTTGCATCACATTCCCATTTACTAAGGCTACTTTCACCGATCCCTTGTGTTGTATTGAGGATTTCAGTTTTCACCATCCTGTTGTGAAAATTATCCAATCATCCGATTTGGAACTAGGCATAGGATGTTCCCTTTTTGGAGCACGCAAGGATCATCTGTTGTGTATGACTACTGGTGACTTTTGGAATGTCTTAGTGTATTTGGTGCCCCGTGCGATTGCTATATTTTGGTGGACTGATCCTCAATTGTTCAGGTTGTTGATATACGACCATGGACTAAGTGTTTGTCATGTTCTTCCTCTCCACTATTTGATACACCATTTTTTAGGAAGAATATTTTTTGGGCTGATGACGGTAAACCAAGCGCTCCTAGGAGGCAGCCTAGCTTTAGTTGTGTGTCTTTGCTGTTAGTCTAGATTTATTTTCGAGTACCTTATTTAGTTGTGTTTCACTCATACTCGTTAGCTCCCTAACAGTTTTGACTTCCAACTTGCTTTTTCTTTTTAGTTTTCTTTGTTAGTGTCGAGTCTTCATTTTATCGATTTCTAATGAAAATTCCATGATTCTTATGTTTATGAGCCTCATTGATGGATGACTTCTTGGAAATTGGTAAAATCTTCACCGCGGTAATACTGTTCTAACCTCCTCTCATGTACTTACTTCATTCATTTGTCAGAATTATTTTGTTAAACATTGAGGACAATGTTTGGATTAGGTTTGGGGGTAGGGTTCTTGAGTCGGTGAATTTTTCATATTTTTTGTAGTGTTTTTTTTTCTTATTCTTTCAAAACAATTTGGTCTTTTGTGAAAATGAATTTTAAATGTTTTATGCTCAAGAAAATGCAAGCCAACTTGACATATTGGTATATTGATAAAGACCGAAAGTTTAGTATGATCCTTAAGCTAGATCTGGTTAATAAGATTTTTCAAGTCGATTATCTTTGCACCATGAGCCATGTTAGCATAACTTGAAGTTGATGAGCGAAATATATACTAGAAAACCTTAGAATAATAGTGGAGACTTAACCTTGAAGCTTTGAGCCTTTCTATTTTTTTGAGGGTTATACATAAACTCTGATTTTTCTTGAGTCTACATTATCTCGTTGATGATCTCATTATTTTCATTCTTTTGATCAATTGCTTTGGGAATGACATTAAAATTGAATTATTACACTAGAACTTCTTGGCTTATTCAATTGAGATGTCATAATACTGACCCGAACTTAGGAAATGATCTAGGCATTTTTTTCTTTAGACCATTAACTAACCTTTTAACTTACCTATAACATTAACCTTTTTTGTAGCCTTTTGAGCCTTAGATTAACTTTTATTTGTTAACCCATTAACCTTTACCCAACTTTTCTGGGAATGTGTACGGATGAATATACTTGGTATAAAAAGGGCATGAAAGATCAAAATATGAAATATTTCATAAATCCTTTATGAAAGAAAGAAAAAGAAAGAAAGAAAGCAAGAAAGAAAAAGAAAGAAAGAAAAAAAAAGAAGGAAGGAAACTGAAGAAGAATGTGAATGAGGATAAAGATGTGAGAATGAAGAAAAAAATTGATGGTGCGCAACATTGATTTATTCTTGACAGCCCTAATTGTACGTATAATGGGTGTATACATTCCTAGAAATTTTTGTTAGAATCCTTTGACATCCCCCATTAACCATTACCTAAGCCCCATTACAACCCAACAAAGTCCTAGTTGATCTTAGGTAAAGGTTGGTTTCGTAGATGTGGAGATTTAATAACCAAGACCTATGGTGTTTGATTCAACATTCCCAAAAGTAATTGATATTCTTGTCCATGAGATCATGTTCATTCCATTCTTGAAAAGTCCGTTCTTCATATTACTATATGTGAGATGATTGTTTTCCATCATTTACTCTTTTCCTCACATATAAATTTGAGTGAAATACCAAATCTCTGAGTGTTTTATTGTGAGCGACATGAGAGGTTTGAAGTCAAAACAAACTTTCTACAGGAGATTTAGTCATTGTTTTACTCTGAAATGAAAAGTTATGTTGACAGTGCTATCCACACACACACATTGAGTTGAGGATGATTATGAATTTTTTCTAACCTTTGGAGAATATTAAATTATTTGGAGATTTGTTGATACACTAAAATGACACTGTTGGTTAATTTCTTGCATTTCTTGAAGTTTTAAAATGAACACTGTTTGACCAAGTTTTGATTGAGACAGTAATGTTTGTGGGTAACATTTCTGGAAACCCTCACGAGACTATAACTCGTCCACTAGAGGTAATCTAGGGGTTTAAAGCCTTGTTGCACGTTTAAGGTAAGTGCAACCGATGATATCTGCGAAAGTGATTTAGAATTTTCTTTTTATTGTTTTGCTCGAGGACTAGCAAAATATAGGTTTGGGGGTATTTGATATTCACATAATTATTACATAATATATCCCTTAATTTATACATGTTAGTGTTTCGATTATTATATTTTATAGTAATTATTTCGTTTTCATGTCTTTGTAGGAATTCGAGCGTAAACGATGAAATCACATTAAAGCGACAAGTTAAGGAACGACAATTAGTTGATTTCAACGGTGGTATAAAGCAGTCATAAACCTAAACCCGAAACCTAATTCATAACCTAAACCCAATCCATAATCTAAACTCGAAACCTAATTCATAACCTAAACCCAATCCATACCCTAAACCCAAACCTAAGCCCAATCCTTCTCCTACCCTCATTGATGAATCATTCCCTCATTTCATCCCTATTATTTTCTATAAATAGAAGAGAATAGGGTAAAAGGAGAGGAGAAAGAGAAGGGAAAAGAGGAGAATTAGAAATCAAAACCTCTTCCTCAATGGAGATTTCCTCAAAGGAGCTCCTCTCTCAAAGGTGATTCACAATCACCCTCACCACTCATCCATCTCTCACTCACTCCACTCACTCAGCACACAGCCACCTCGCCACCACAGTCACCTCGCCATCACCACCACCGAGCTCCGCAACCGCCACCGTCACCACCGTGAAACAGGGGTGTGACAACCCTGTTTCACGTCTAATTTTCACTCCACCACCACTCTCTGCTCCTCTCCCCTGTCCACACAATCGCCACCATCTCCGCACGAGTCCCACCACCACAACAGACCACGAAAAGCCGCGACAGAGCCTGTTCTCCTCCTCTCTCGACCTCTCTTCATCTCGAGCTCCTTCCCGCATCCCTCTCTCACGACCATCGTCGCAAGCGACGCTTCAGCAGGCGGCACAGACCACCGCGACAGCGAAAACAGGGGAGTATTCTTCCCGATTTCTCTTTGTTTTTTTTGCTGTTTTATATGGTGTTTCCTCACCTTTGTTCGTCTTTTGCAGGTTCTGGAAGCAATTTGGAGTCGAGGACGGTCGCGGGGAGCGAAGAAAATCACTGCGAGAGCCGCTGTCGCGTTGGAGAAGACGACCGGAGCGCGTGGGTACTGTAGCAGGGCGGGAGAAAGGGTCAAATTTGGTTATTCGGCTATTTACACCCCCAATTTTGCTCTGTACCACCACAGACTATTTTGGGACCATTTCCTTGGGATTCGTGCACAACCACATGTTGATCTGCTGAGTGCCACCACATCGAGCTTGTGATAAACTAAATGGGTTGTATAAGTTATTTTGATTTATTTTACTGAATTGTGTGCTTAATTGTTAATTACAAGTTATTTATGAATTTTTGATAATTTGCTTTCACCTTGCATGTTCGAGAAATTAAACTTGATATGTTTGGTAGTTAGAATTACCCTTTATCAATATTTTCAAAGCATGTGCTAAAACTATTAAGCTTAAACTTTGATTAAGTGTGCCCTAAAAAGACATTTAATACTTTGTAAGAGCGTATTTGCTTGAAATAATTTGTTAATGTTTGATAGAAACATGGTATAAGATTAATTGGATTTTAACGATTACATATTCGGTGTAAGCAAGGGATTCTCATCCCTAACGCTTCTCGTTTTTAAATTCAGTAATTTAGATTTAAATAATTTTGCTAATTCATTGGTGAGTCCAAGCCCACAAAAATCCATCTCATCTATCTTTTATTTTTCTTATTTTAATTTATTTTTAGTTTAGATTTAAAAATGCTGTAACCCCATTTCCTGTAAATTAGTTTAATTAAATTCTAAAATTCAATTGCATCCACCTTCCTCGTGGGATTGACCCGTACTTGCCGTTGTCTACCAGTTAGGCACCGTGCACTTGCGGTTATTACAAGTGGGTTAAATTAACCTATTAATTTAGGTTAGTTAAATCTGCACCAGTGGACTATAGCGGATATTAAAGGAATAAGTCCAATTGTTTGCATGCATCGTATTCATATGGAAGATAATGCCAAAGCTTTATGTGAAATGCAACTTAGACTTAAACCTAATCTTAAGGAGGTTGTCCGAGCCGAAATGCTCAAATTGTTGGATGTTGGTATTATTTACCCCATTTTAGATAGCTTTTGGGTTAGTCCAGTTCAGGTTGTTCCCAAGAAATCAGGGCTGACTGTAGAAAATGATAAGAATGAGTTAGTGCCTATCCGCATGACTACCGGATGGCAAGTTTGTATTGACTACCGTAAGTTGAACTCAGGCATGAGGAAAAATCATTTTTTTTATCCCCTTTATTGATCTGATGCTTGAGATGTTAGCCGGACATGATTACTATTATTTTATTGATAGGTATTCCGATTATAGCCAAATCTCCATCGCACCCGAGGATCAAGAGAAAACAACATTCACTTGCTCTTTTGGGACTTTTGCATATCGAAGAATGCTTTTGGGTTGTGTAATGCACCCGCCACCTTTCAGAAGTGTATGTTTAGTATTTTCTCAGACATGGTAGAAAAGTTTCTTGAGGTATTCATGAATGACTTCTTTGTGTTTGGGGATTCGTTTGATGAGTGTTTGCATCATTTAACCCTAGTGTTAAATAGATGTGAAGAGAAAAGTTTTGTCTTGAATTGGGAGAAATGTCATTTTATGGTTAGGCAAGGTATAGTTTTTGGGCACATGATTTTTAGCAAGGGCATTGAAGTTGACAAAGCAAAAACTGATTTAATCTTGAGTCTTCCACTACCGAAGATGGTGAAAGACATTAGATCTTTTCTAGGCCATGCTGGTTTTTACCGTAGGTTCATTAAAAATTTTTGCAAGGCTACTCCTCTATGCAATTTACTTGCTAAGGACTCTGCCTTCATTTTTGATGAAGACATTTTGAAAGCCTTTGAAAAGCTTAAACAATTGTTGACTTCAGCTCCAATCATCCAACCTCCTAATTGGAATTTACCTTTTGAGCTTATGTGTGATGCTTCTGATTTTGTGGTTGGAGCTGTCTTAGGACAACGGGTGGACAAAAAGCCCCATGTTATTTATTATGCCAATAGAATTCTACAAGATGCGCAACTTAATTACTCCACCACGGAGATGGAGTTACTCGCTATTTTCTTTGCATTGGAAAAATTTAAGTCATACCTTATAGGATCCAAAGTTATCATTTTTACTAATCATGCAGCGCTGAAGTACATTTTTTCTAAAAAGGATGCCAAGCCACGCTTGATTTGTTGGGTCCTTTTGCTACAGATTTTTGATATTGAGATTCGGGACAAGAAGGGTTCTAAAAATGTTGTAGCTGAACATTTGTCTAGACTTCTGGTAGAATCATCTACTGCAGATGTGCCCTTGAATGAATCCTTTCCCGATGAGCCATTACTTGTTGTCTCTGCAGATATTGTGAATTACCTTGTTACTGGTCAACTCCCTTCTAATTGGTCTAAACAAAATAAGACTAAATTTCTTGCTGAGGTCAGACATTTCTTCTGGGACGATAATTATTTATTTAAGTATTGTCTCGATCAGGTGATTAGGAGATGTGTTCCAAAGAGTGAATTTCATGGTATCATTTCCTTTTGTCAAGATCAGGAGTGTGGAGGTCACTTTAGTTCTAAAAAGACAGCTGCAAAGGTTTTCCAATGTGGCTTTTATTGGCCGACTATTTTTCGTAACACCCATGCATTTTGTGCTACATGTGATAGATGCCAACGAATGGGTTTCATTTCTCGTAGGAATATGATTCCTCTTACTAACATTCTCATTGTGAAGATTTTTTATGTTTAGGATATTGATTTCATGGGACTTTTCCCTCCATCATTGGGTTATATTTACATTCTTCTAGCTGTTGATTTTGTTTCCAAATGGGTAGAGGCGGTACCTTGTAAAACGAATGACCACAAGTTTGTGGTCAAATTTTTGAAAGATAACATCTTCTCTCGTTTTGGTACTTCGCGTGCTGTTATAAGTGATTGTGGTTCTCATTTTTGTAATAGACCGTTTGAACTGTTGGTTAATAATACTTCATCACTCATAAAGTGGTACTCCATATCATCCACAAACAAGTGGGCAAGTTGAAATATCCAATCGGAAAATTAAACTCATTTTAGAGAAAATTGTTCGACCAGACCGTAAGGATTGGTCACAACGTCTAAATGACGTTCTTTGGGCTTATAGGACAACGTTTAAGACCTTGCTTAGAATTTCTCTATATAGACTTGTTTTTGGTAAGGCATGTCATTTGGGCTATCAAAACCTTTAATTTTGATATAGATGAGGCTGGATCACATCGTAAGCTCCAACTTAATGAGTAATAAGAGATTAGGAATGATACTTACCAAAGTGCTAAAATCTACAAAGAATGAACGAAGGTGTTTCATGATAAATCCATTCTTTGCGAGTCCTTTGAACCTTTCCAAAAGGTTTTGTTATTTAACTCTCGGTTGCGTCTGTTTCCTGAAAAATTGTGATCTCGATGGTCTGGACCTTACGCGATGAAAACTGTGTTTCCACATGGAGCTATTGAGATTGTTGATCCCAAGGATGGTCGTGTTTTTAAAGTCAATGGTTAGCGTTTTAAACCATTCTTAGAGATGCCTACATCTGATGTCGAAGTTGATGTGTTGTTATTAGAGGATCCTGTGTACTCAAATTGAAGAACTATTTCTCTGCTACCCATGGCCTTATGGGTACTCTATGTGTTTTGTCGGGCTGACGACGTTAAACCAAGCTTTTATGGGAGGCAACCCAACTTTGGTTGTCATTATGGTTAGTCTTTTTTTTTTGAAAGGCAAGCGTGGGAGTTTATATGGGCTCCCCAAGCCACTGAAAAATAATAAAGAGAGCTTGATTACATTCGTGAGTATTTTCTACCTCTAGCATCATCAAATACAATTTTTTTGATATCCTCCTCAAATGAACTTGGAATGATCTTCCCATACTCATGGTTCGGTAATAGTCTGGACAACTTATCGGTTGCTTGGTTCGTTTCCCGTACTGCATGCATTACTTTGCATTCCGCAAATTTTCTTCATTTCCTCCTTGATACGCCTAGTAGTGTGAACTGCTTGCCATGGTGGAACCTTATTGGTTGTGATATACTTCATGGCATTGCTTGAGTCCATACTTAGCTCCACCCGCTAGATGCCATGTCTGTGTGCAAGCCTGATTCCGAGCTCAATGCCCTGTAATTCATGCAATATAACTGTCTGAGCTAGTTGAGAACCTGTTGCAGCTGCTATTAGTGCACCATAGCCCACTTTAGTACCATTTAGAGAATCATCTGTATTGACTTTGAACCATCCATGTCTTGGCCGTTGCCATGCATGCAAAGTGCTAGTGCGCAAGTGAAATTGAGTTCCAATTCTCCACTTGTCAAAAAACCCTCTGTTATCTACATTATCCTCCACATTAAGTTCCAGGACTGAAGCTCGAAGTCTGACATCGTCAATGATCTTATGCACAAGTTTGATTGCTGCTCTGAATTTGGATTGCAATATTCTGCAATTTCTCTCAGTCCATATATGATAAATGGTAGCATTCAAAGCCAATTTTTTAATCACTGAGCTCGGTGATGTACCACTGAATGTCTTCTCGCACCATTTCCACTCTGCATCCTACTCCATTGGCTGATGTTTATATCCTAGTTCAATAAGGATCCATGACCAAACAAAGCATGTATACCTGCATTTGAAAAACATATGCTCTTCACATTCTGGCTCAGCACTACACAGGGAACACAAAGCATTCTACTACTCTCCATTTTTTTAGTTTGTCTTGTGCTTTGAGCGCCTTGTGCATTACTAGCCAAGTGGTAAAATTGTGTCTAGGTACCCTTCTTGTAAACCATACTAATTTGGACCATGATACTGCTAGCATTCTTTGTCTCATAGAGTGGTACATACTTTTATTTGTAAACTCCCCTTCATGACCCCCATAAATATGACTTCATCTTTATATCCACAATCTATCTACACCGAGCCTAGTTCTTTATGGATGTCAGCTAGATATGCTCTCTATTGCAATCTAGTATTCCATTTGTTATTTGTGATAAGAGCGCTCAATTTTGCATTACGGTGCAATATTGAGTGGTATGTGAGGTGTGGTGGAAATCTGTCATAAAGAATCCCCAAGGGGTGCCATGGATCTTTCCACAACAGAGTGCCCTTTCCATCCCCAATTGAATGAACAATCAAGGAGCGTGCTTGTATTCTGGACTGAAGGATTTTCCGCCAACACCAGGAAGACTCACTTGGAATATCCATGGTCCAAAATTTCTTCTCTTTTTATTATAGTTAGTCTGGATTGATTTTCGAGTTATTTCTAGTTGCATTCCACTCATACTCATTAAATCCGTAACAAATTTGACTTACAATTGACGCATGTAATTTTTTCATTTAACATTTTTTTAGTCCTGTATTGTTTTTATCAATCTATCATTATGAGTCCACAGTTCTTATTTTTTAGCATTCATGGTGGATGATTCGTCGAAATTGGTAATATACCTCTGACTCTCGTCTTTATTTTTTCCTTTACTTGTCATGATTTTTTTTTTATACATTGAGGGCAATGTTTGGGGGTGATGTTTATGAGTTTTTTTTGCATTCTTCAAAATTTTTGAATTGAAATACATTTCACAATTGACTATTGTATTCTACTTAATTTCCATTGAATACATAGTTAATTATGATTGTGTAAAAATCTTTCGATTTGAAAATGCATTCAAAATCTTTGTTCCTTTCCAATGAAGATGATGTGTTTTCAAGTATGCCGTTAAATTTTAGAAATGCATGCTTCTTTTGAAGCTCCAATGAAGAGGTTCATGATATTTTTCGACTTGACCACTCTTGCACTATAAGCCGAGTTAGCATAATTTGAAGTTAAAAGTAAGATATTAATTAAAAAACCTTAGAATAATAGTCGAGACTTAACCCATGTGATTGTCAAAACATTCTATTTTTCTTGAGGTTTATTAAATAAACTCTGACTTTTTCTGAATCTGCATTATCTCATTGATGATCTCATTATTCTTGTTTCTTTTTTTGATTACTTTGATAATGATGTTAAATATGAATTATTACACTAGAACTTTTTGGTTTATTTAGTTGAGATGTCATAATACCATCTAGAGCTTAAGAAGTGATATAGACATACCGTTCTTTAGCCTTTTAGCCTACCTAATGATAAATATCCGTTTGCAGCCCTTTGAGCCTTTAAATAAACTTTTTCTTTGCTAACCCTATCTCCATTACCTACTCCAGTTAGGGAGTAATATCCCATACTATCTTTATCCTTACCCAATGTCTCTAAGAATGTGTATGGTTGATATATTTTTGAAATGGGCAAATAAAAAGAGTTGAAACTAAATATTTCATGAATCCTCGGGACTAAAACATTTCATTGTGCAGAAGGGGAAAACATGTCGTTGATTTTATAATAATAAAAAAAGTGATGCTTCGAAGAAAAAGAAAAAAAATATATGAAGAAAAATTTCAAATGAAGAAAAATTAATGGTGTACAACATTGGTTTACTTTTCAGAGCCCTCCACATGTTTATTAAAGGGTGTATCCAGTCTCAGAGAATTTTTGCATACCTTTTTCCATTTTTGTTAGCCAAAATGTTAGCCTCATTTCAACCTAATAAAGACCTAATTGATCTTAAGAAAATGTCTGGTTCATAGACGTGAAGATTAAATAGACAAGAACTATGGAGTTTGATTCAACATTCTCAAAGTAATTGATATTCCTGTCCATGAGATCATATTCATTTCATTATTTTAAAAGTCAGTTTTTCATGATTGTTATATGTGAGATGTTTGTGTTTCCATAATTTATTCTATTTCTCACATATAAACTGAGTGATAACCAACCAATCTCCGAGTGATTCGTTTCTGAGTGACAAGAGAGATTTGTAGTCGAAACGTACTATCCAAAGGTTATCTAGTCGTATCTTTACTGAGAAAAAGAAAGTTATGTTGATAAGGCCATGCACACACACACACACTTCGAGTTGAGAATAATTGATGAAATTTATTTAACTTGTGAGTATTATTTAATCATTGTTAGACTCTTTGATATATTATTTTGACAATGTTAGTCGTTTTCTAGAATTTTTGGCAATTAGATGATTACTCTGAGGATAATAGATAGAGTGATCAAGTTACCATGTTTCGCAAATTTATTGAGTCATAATGTTTGTGGGTAACATTTCTGAAAACTCTCACGAGACTATAACTCATCTACTAGAGGTAATCTAGGGGTTTAAAGCATTGTTGCACGTTTAAATAACTTTGAGTAATCTTTCAATTTAATTAGAAATCATTTAGTTTTCTTTTAGGATTAAACATTATTTTCTTTTAGGAATAGATTGCTTGTTAATTTTAGTAGTTTCTTTTCCCTTTATAGTAATATTTCAATTATAATTTAGGAAGTGATTCTGAACCCGATTTGGGCCAGGTTCTTGGTAGATTATTTCTTTTATTACGTATTTTGTTTGAGCATGATTATTGGGGTGTTGTCATTTTTGGTAAAATTCCAATATTGATGAGATTTAGCTATAAAGCACGGTTTGTGGGCTGATTTGAAGTAGACCTTTGATTTGAGTAATTTGATTAAACATTAGAGTTATCTCCTCTATGTTTTTGGGCGAATCTCTTGTATCCTTCCTTGTGAATTGTCTGTTGAACTAGCCCGCAGGATAATCACTATTTTGCTGGGCGTCAACTTCTTTCATGAGAAACAAATACTGATTGCCCAGAGTTGCTTTGATTGGTCAAATTGTAAAATGTGGGGCTTCACCTTTTTACAAGGAGATCATGCTTTGCAAATCTTTGTTTTTGAGTAATTCGTTTTGGCGCATTGGCAAGGGCTCTATTAGTTTTAATGAGGAAAATTGGAATATTATGGCTTCCTTTAGAAGGTCGGAGGATTTATTAGTCATGGTGTTTGGCATACGGTAAGGGAAGTTATCTTGGGTAATTTTGAATTGATCAACCCAACTCTCAAGCAAATGGCGCATAATCTATATGCAGATAGATTGCGGGGAGAAAAAAGGCGATGATAGGTGTGTTTGGGCTTTGAACCCGGATGGATTTTCTCTCTTCAGTCGACTTATGAATTGTTACGAAATCATGGTGCGGTAAATGGTTTAAGTAAAAAGATATGGCAAAACATTATTCCCTCCAGAATATCAGTTTTTGTGTGGAAATTACTGCGAAGAAGTGTACCAGTGGACGGGAAGTTGTACAGATGCGGTTTTAGCCTAGCCTCAAGATGTAGGTGTTGTTCTAATCTGAAGACGAAATCTTTGAATCACCTATTTCTGGATGGAGAATTGGCTTTAAAGGTGTGGAGGCACTTTGAAGGGGTCTTTGACGTGCATATAAGGAAACCAGCTGAGATCTCTACAGTTCTATGGATATGGTTCAAAAGAGTCAAGATGAATTCACAAACAAGTGTGATATACTTTCTAACTCTTATGTTTATTTTATGGGAAATTTGGAAGCTAAGATGTAAGTGTGTCTATTAAGATGCTTCTCAAAATTCTGTTTTTTTGATCTTAAACATTAGCCATAATTTGAGGTTGGCAAACACCTTTATCACCCCGAAACAAATCAACCGGAACAAGGCCCCATTAAGGGCTTTGGGGTTACATGAGACCCCAGTTAAAAGGACAGGAGTTAGAATTGTTTATTGGCACCTCCTGCAGATTTTGTTGCTCTCAATGTTGATGGATCCTCTCGCAGAAACAAGGCTTCTGGAGGTGTGATTATTAGAGACTCAAAAGGTTTTTGTGTGGTGGGAAAGCAATTGTTTTTCGGGGAAGGATCCAATAGCAAAGCGGAAGCTTTGGCCCTTGTGGAAGGTTTGCGCCTTTGTGTCTCATTGGGGTTGAGAAAAGTGATGGTCCCATCAGATTCTAAACATGTCTGTGGTTGGTTTAGGGAGTCTTTTAAAATTCCTTGGCATTTGGAGAATATTTTAAAAGAAATTAGGTTGATGGCGGACAAAATGTCGATAGAGTGCAAACATATCTATAGAGAGGCCAATGCGGTGGCGGATGCACTAGCCGATAGAGCACAAAAAAATTGTCGGAATGTCACTTTTGGAGCAAATAACTTACCTAGGAGATTGGCAGGATTGGTTTTGCTCGACAGTTGCCATACGGCTTATATTCGTCATGGTTATGAATAAAGGAAGCTTTGAAATTAATATGCAGGGTTTTGACTTTAATTTGAAGGGGCGTGGACGTGGAATGGTGAATTTCTGCTTGCAGGCTGATTTTTGTAATTTGTAACTTGCAATTTGCAAGTTGCAATATTAAGATGCAAGTTGTTATGCATCAAGTTGCAGGTTGGAACATTATTTTCAATGTGATCAAGTTGCAGGTTGTTTGAATGGCTTCTGAGTAGGGTTATTGTTTATTGGACAATAGTTTGATTCAGGTCTTTGGTTGTGCACCTATTTGTTTGTTTATGAAGGGCTTAACTCTTAGTGAGTTTTGGCATTTCACTTGAATATGGTCTCTTAAGTTCTAAACTTTATTTGGTTTAGGCCTTATTCTTGGTGAGAAAGGTCTAGTTTTTAATTTTTCCTTTTTGTTAAGTAATGGTTTACTTGGTAGTTGCCCTTATTATTTAAGGTCTATTATTTGCTGAACCATGCCTTAACAAGGTCTCAAGGAGAGTAGGAATTTATTTCTTGGACGAGCTTTTATTTTTGGTCTTTTAATGATGTAAGTCCATTGTTTTCTTTTCTCATGTAAAGTCTTCATGTATCCCCGACTGATATACAAGATTTTTTCAAGTAATAAAGGTCTGGCATCCCATAGTTGCCTCTCCCCACTGGAGGTTTATTTAAAAAAAAGTAGTGCTGAAAAACCCTTTACAAAAATTACTTTCAGAAAGTGCACGTTTCAAGATAGGCACACATTCACAATATCTTTTATTGGCACTCTTGCTTAAAGATTTCTTGAAAAACTTAACAGAAAAGGGTACTTCTGCCAAATGCCATCCATATTGTGCCTTGTGATTTGGCATTTATTTAAGTTTTCCGTGGAGTTGTTTGATAGTCAAAATGATCAGTTTGCCTATAATGTCAACTCACGTGAAAATCAGTTGGTAGCTTAACAAGATTTCTTGAAAAACTTAACAAGGGAACAAATGACTTATTTGCTTTCTGTTTCAGTCCAGTCCTTTTTTCGCAAAACAGCTGGTAACTTTTGAGGTTTGGCTTGACCATGGATCTGAACATAAAAAGCCACTAGAGCATTTGTAGATCCAAGATTTTCTTCAAAGGGGGCTATATGGAAGACTGAGTTTGATGAAAAATTCAGTTGATATAAGTAATGTTGTGTTTGGATGAAGTGTCAAAATTTGTAAAAATCTTGTCGTGATTGAAATTTCATTGAGTGAAATACCTGACTTAGTGACTCATACTTACCAAATTAGCACTTTTGTAACAACTCTCAAAACAATATCACTTTTAAAATGTTACAATCCACCAAACAATTTCAAGTCAAAACTAAATTTAGTCAAAAAAATGAAAAACAGTAACAAAAAAAATGATACAATAAGTTGGATCACCATGAATAGTATCACTTTATAACCATACTCTTCATGGTGATACAATTATTGTATCATTTTGTTTGTGAAAATGTGTAAAATTGTTAGGTGGATTGTTACACTTCAAAAGTGATACTATTTTGGAGGTTGTAACAAAAATGTCAATTTGGTGTAGTGTCAGATTATATAATTATTATGCTTTAATTTTGTGGTTTGAAACAGTGAAGAGTGTTAATCAAATTATATATATGTATATGTTAGACATTACATTTTTCCAATACAGATAGTGATCTCGTTTGATATTTTATAAGGGCGATTTTATCATCAAAGAATTCAACTTTACAAGTTTAAAGGGAGTGTTATATCAAACATTGTTTGCTAGTCTTTTCTTAAGCTGACTGATTGAATGGCTTGGGAAGAGGCTTTATTATATATACCTATTCGTAAAAACAAATTTTGAAAAACATGATTATTTCCTTGTTAAATAGTTCTGGGTTGTCATTAAAAATGTGGGGTGAAGCCTTGCTTACTGCAAACACCATCTTGAATAGAATCTTTCCAAAATAAAAGTGATCAAATTCCATATGAAAAATGGAACAAAAGACAATCAACCTATAAAATACTGAAAGTGTGGGGTTGTCTAGCAAAGGTTCAAGTACCACTTCAAAAAAAGGTTAAACTTGGACAGAAAATAGTTGAATGTATGTTTATTGGATTTGCCAATAATAGTGAAGCACACTGGTTTCTAGTCATTAAATTAGGATTTTCAGATATTCATACAAATACTATCATTGAGTCCAATGATGTTGATTTTTTTTGAGAATATCTTTCCTCACAATGATATGCTTACTGGAAATAAAAAATTAAAAAAACACATGAATTTAATCATGCTAATGACGCTTCGTCATCCGATGTTCAAGATAAAGACTTGGAACCGAATGAATCTACACCGGTTGTCCAAGAACAAGTAGAGCTAAAGAGAGGGAAAAAAGTCAAGATTGCTAAAGATTTTGGACCTGACTTTTTAACGTTTCTCACTGAGGGTGAACCACAAACTTACAAAGCAACTATCACCTCTCCTTAATCTATTTATTGGAAAGAAGGAATATAGTAAATTAATTATATCTTACAAAATCATACGTGGGAATTAGTAGATGTACCTCCAGGTTGTAAGCCAATAGGTTACAAATAGATTTTAAAAAGAAAGTTAAAGCCTGATGGTACAATAGAAAAATATAAGGCTCGTCTAGTAGCCAAAGGATACCATAAAAAACAAGGGCTAGATTTCTTTGACACTTACTCACAAGTGACTAGAATTACATCCATTAGGATGCTAATTGCAATTGCTCCTGTTTAAAATTTAAAGATACACCAAATGGATGTAAAAACAACATTTTTAAATGGTGAATTAGATGAAGAAATCTATATGGAACAACCCGAAGGTTTTGTTGCAAAAAGTCAAAAGAAAAATGTTTGTAAGCTTGTAAAATCTCTTTATGGACTTAAACAAGCACCTAAACAATGACATGAAAAGTTTGATCATATAATGATATCACATGGATTTCGGATCAATGAATGTGATAAATGTGTTTACATCAAACAATTTGACAATGGTCTTATTGTCATTGTATGCTTATATGTTGATGACATGCTCATCATGGGACAAAACTTGGATATCATAAAGTCAACTAAGAAATTATTGAAATCGAGTTTTGATATGAAAGATATGGGTAAAGCTGAAGTAATTTTGGGAATACGAATTCTAAGAAATAATGATGGCTACATACTTTCCCAATCATTATGTGGAAACAATTTTCGAAAAATTTGGTCATTTTGATAGCAATCCGGCTAAAACACCTTATGATCCAAGTTTCCATCTCAAGAAGAATAAGGGAGAAAATGTCTCTCAATTGGGATACTCGCGTATCATTGGGACACTACAATACATTACAAATTGTACTTGACCGGATATTGCTTACTCAGTAAATAGATTGGCTAGATATACTAGCAAACCATCTAAGGACCATTGGGTAGCTTTGGTCAGAGTATTGCGATACTTGATGTTCACAATCATCTATGAATTACATTATACAAAATATCCTCCAGTTTTGGAAGGATATACAGATTCTAATTGGATATCCGATAAAATTGCAAAATCCACAAGTGGATATGTATTTACACTTGGTGGGACAACAGTGTCGTGGAAATCACAAAAACAAATGTATATAGCACGTTCCACAACGCAATCTGAATTTATAGCCTTAGATCAAACTGCTGGAGAAGCATATTGGCTGAGAAATTTTTTAGAAGATATTCCGTTATGGCCTCATCTTGTGATTGCTATATGTATTCACTATGCATTTACAATGGCAAGTCTAAGCACATAAGATGACGACATAACACAATAAAACAATTGCTCAAAACTGGAATCATTTCAATTAACTATGTGAATTCAAAGGAGAATATTGCGGATCAACTTACAAAGGGTATACCAAAAAAGCAAGTGTTAAAATTATCGAGGGGAATGGGCTTAAAGGCAATCCAATGAGAAGTATACCTGGAGGAAACCTAACCTAACCAAATGGAATTCCAAGGCCTATGTTCAAAACGACAAACTAGTTAGGTGAAACTCAAAGAATAGAATGTACACACTTACTCATTCCTATAATAAGAAATGTATACTACCTGTGATGGTCATGGTGAATATTTATTTATTCTTAATGACACTAATATCTTGAGAGATAAGATGAATACAACAGAGTATTAATAATCTAAGTGTCACCTATATGGGAGTAAATGTGGGGTTGCATTTATGAGAATGACATGGCTGAGTTCTCTAAAACTCTCATGAATTTGGGATTTATTCAAGACCAAAATGAACACAACCGTATGAATTGAAAAATGTGAAGATATAATATGTGTGATGCTCATTGTCTTAATTTAATAAACATGGTGAACAGTTCAATGTCTCCTGTACACACTGCGTAACTGGCAAATCTGATAAGTATTCACTAAGGAAGGTTAAAGTCCAAAAGCCACCTCTCTCGATGCATATTACGTCTAAGTTTCTCTCCAGAAGACAACTTTGTATATTTATTATACAAATGTGGGGTATTGTTGGAGTTTGTATAGCAAATAATCAACATAAAAGAGAAAAGTTGTGTCTTTTGCACTTGAAGAAGAAATATGTGTCTTTTAATTTAAGAAAGGATGTGGCTGATCAACACACCCTTTTGTTTTCTATATATTGAACATAAAAACAAGTTCTTCAAACACATTAACTTTAATTTTCTAGAGTTATTCATTATTCTTCACTTCTGAGAGAGATCGCATTCGGTAAATTCGCCAGTGCCAACACCCTTGTGCTACGGTCTTGGTATTAGATAGTTGAATCCTTGTAGTTAGATGCCTAAAAAACTATTGCACTGAGTAGGGGCGAATTCTGTCTATAGCACATAGCTTATCCGCTAGCCTCTATCTACAAATTAAGACGTACGAACTTTGCCAATTCAAGATAGTGATTTTGCAAGCCTCTATCTGCAATACAAGTTAGTAGATTTATTTATTTTATTTGATTTCGATGTAATCAATTTAGAATGCAAATAGTCTTTGTATTTTTATATTATTTATTTAAAATTTTTGAGAGGATGGTTTATTATTTATTATTTGATCCATGTATATATTATTGTAATTGTTCCTATTGTGCCTTGATTTTTGGATAATCTACTAATTAAGATTGTTTAACAATCGAGTCGTTCCATAAGGTATCAAAATTGAAAACACTTCAAGCATTAAGAAACTCATTATTCAATGCGGTCATAGGGTGACTTCAAGGAGTAAAGCAAGACTCGTGGCTTTTATATTTGAGATGTAGAAGTCTTTTGAATCTCTAGAAATGCTTCTTGGAGATGTCCTTGAGCTGTTAAAAGAAAGATAATGTTTTGTCTGATTAAAATGCTATATGGAAAAAACACATAGATAATAATGTACGAGGGGAGTGAGAAGGGATAACACATGCAATAGTCGGATCTTATTTTTCAATATTTTCTCCGATAATCACAAAAAACTTATTTGCAAATTTTCATTAAGGGTCTATTTTGGTTAGTCATTTTCCTTGGGAAATGGAATCAATTTCCATTATTATGCAAATTTCCGCTGTTTGGTTGTTTACTGACAGAAAATCGATTATTTGTAAGAGTGTTTTCGTACTACTCATGGAAATCCAAGTACGAGAGGGAGGCCTCGGAATCGGTTTCATGGAAACGGTTTCAATTTCTATGTCTATTTTCCGTGCAACCAAACATACCCCAGACATTTGTGCTTATTATGTAAAGCGGATGAGTGCAAGCAATTGACACGCTTGAAAACTAGAACATCTTAGAGCCCCAACAGTGTGGGAATATCAATCCTTTCCTTAGATACTAATATTTATAAACACAGATCTATGTAGTTTTATAATAAAATTTCATTGTTTCTTTAGTACAAGTCACAAGAGGCCAGAATGTCGTAGCCTTCAATACAAAGATTCTTGATTAAGGAATTATTGGGGAACTTCATAAGATCTGGATCTTTTGGATTTAAGATAGAAACCCCTTCAAACCACGATTTCATTTTAACAAATAACCTAACAACAGTGAAAGCCAAATCTAAATACCTAGTATAAGTAGAGGCTCCCCATAGTAAATGAAAAAAATCAGGGATGTTGTGGAACTTCCTAGTCCTAAAGAATATATAGAGCATCTAAAATTTGATTAAATTTTAGGATTTTTAAATCCAATGAAAACTAAACTTTAATCATAAAGTATATTTGGCCGAGTTGAGTAAGGTTAGGAAACCAGGTTTTGCAATTAGGTTCTGCAACCCGGATGATGTGGCATCCTCAGAGGAGGTTTTTTTAACCTCGAGATACACAAAATATTTTGGGGATTTTATTATTCTTTAAGATCATGTCATGTCATCCTGGTTGCAAAACATGATTGCAAAAATCGGGTTTCCTAACATTTTTAAAGTTGAATAATATAGTAGATTTACTAAAAACATAACTCATACATTTAATAATAAAAAGAATATCCTTTTATTACCGACAACACAATGCATGCCACATTTATCAACAATTTCTACTTGGGGTTTCAGATCAGAAGAAAATCCAAAACTATCTTAATCTAACACCCTAATCATACAAATAAAAAGTGACAAATTTATCATACCCTAGCAAATACTCAAATAATTCTGTACATATTGGTGATGGATTGCCGTCCTTTTTCTTTAGAACACTTGGAAGGCACCCACCCTTAAGATTCCAATCAAGACAATGGTAATAGGGACATGCCAATTCCTATTATTTAACGATTATAGAAATTATCGTTTATCATTCTCAAAATCAACAAAAAATAATCAATCTTTGACTTGGCTTGTGAAACAAAGCCGGACTTTGAACACAAACATTCAAATGAAGTCTGTCTCACTAGAAAATATATTTTATTAAAAAAAAATAATCTATAAATATTTTTGAAGGATAGAGAAACAAATCATCATCGCATCACTACTCCCAGTTCTGAGAGATAAAGATGGATTTGAAGAAGGGTGAGACTGAAATCCCATTTCTTGATTTCAAAGGTTTGGAAGAAGGGAGTGATAGATGGAAAGATTTATGCAGCAAAGTAGTTGATGCTTGTGAAGATTATGGGTGTTTTCAAGTTGCTTACAATAAGATCCCTTCAGAGCTACGTGAAGACATGTTCAAGGCTTTGAAGGAACTGTTTGATCTTCCTGTTGAGACAAAAGCCAAGAACGCTACCCCTAAACCAAATTTCGGGTATGTGCCCAACACACCACAGGCCCCATTGTATGAAAATATAGGCCTCAATGATGTCCCCATGGTCCATAATGCTCAGGCCTTTACCAGACTCATGTGGCCAGAAGGCAACCCGTTCGTTTGGTAAGAAACCGGTGTGCTAAACATCTATGCATTGTTTCGTAATTTTGGGTTTGTAATACTGACTTTATTAAATTCCTTTTTTGTATGTTTGTAATAGTGAAACGCTTAACGACATGGGAAGAAAGTTACTAGACCTAGAGCTGATGATTCGGAAAATGGTGTTTGAGAACTATGGTGTGGGGAAACATTACAACGGCAATGTTGAAGCAAGTAAGACAGTGTTCCGGTTGATGAAATACAGAGCTCCTCCTCCTGAGAACGACTCAGCCATGGTTGGTCTGGTGCCTCATACTGATAAAGGCATCCTGACCATTCTAAGCCAGAATGAGGTGAATGGTCTAGCTGTGTTAACCAAGCAAGGTCAATGGGTTGATATTTCACCTCTACCGGGCACTTTCGTTGTGTTCGTTGGTGAATCATTCAAGGTAATTTAGCCATTTTTTAATTTACTGTGAAATGTAAGTATTAAACATTGTTCTAAAATAGAAATGAAAATATAATAGCAAAACTGAGTCAAATTAAATTTTGGAAAAACTTCGCCAATGCCGTGGATACCCGGGTGTGTGACAGGCGGGAATACTTACCACTAGCTACAACGAGTTGTTGACATTGGGAGAAATTAATTAATTTACAAAAAACATAATCTTATCTTCTCGTAAATATTGTTTATCTTAATAAGATCTGACACATCATTTGGAATTTTGAATGGTGATTATATAGGCATGGAGCAATGGGAGACTTCACGCAGCAAAGCATAAGGTTATGATGAATGGAGATAAAGATCGATACACATATGCATTATTTGTTACACCAAAGGAGGGAGCAATCGTCGAGGCTCCAAAGGAGTTCATTGATCAACATCATCCTCTCCGTTACCGACCATTTGATTATTATGAGTATCTAAATTACTTCTTTACCAAATACACTGAAAACTCGTTGGAAGTTTATGCTGGTGTATAACAATATTATGGTCGAGTTTTCCATTTAAATGTTTAGCTAGATATGTAAACTACTGGAATGCAATCATGTAGTTGAAGTTTGTCTGTGTTTTTCATTTCAAGAAGAGAAAACATGAACTGAGAGTTGTTTGAAAAATTGAGACTTGCCTTTACTTTTCTGTTTGTTTGTTTGTTTAAAAGGTTTTTGATCCACGCTTTAAAAGTTGATTCTCTCAGGAAATATTTCTTCGATTTAATCTTATTTAGACAAAGAGCACTTTCAAAATTGCTTTCATAAACCATACAAAATGCGAACTAATCAAAACTCTTTTTATTCATGTTGAAATCATTAAACTTTATGCATTAAACATTATGGAATGCATTCAACACTATTCAAAATGAAGATTTATGAAGAAAAAAAATTTGTTTGCACAGGAGACATTGTTTCTTTTCTTTTCTTGAAGAGATACTCATTCAACTGTATTGTTCAAAAGTATCTTGAAACACCACGGTAGTTCTCAAGAAATAAAAACCAGTTAGTTGTAATGAATTGAAGACACATGCACTAGATAATCATATATTGCCCTTTGACACAACAAAATTTGCACGAGTTAGAAAAAAGAAAAGAAATAAAAAAGGTTAATTTGCAAATGTTTCCTAAGATTTGTACCAACTTCGACTCTGGGTGAAAGGTTGAGTAGAGAGAAGGAAAGGGAGATCTGGAAAAAGTGGAGAGTTCAAGGGAGGGTTGTTGTTGCTCTTTTGTTGTCGGCTGTTGTTGTTGGTTCTGCCTCTCTTGAAGAGATTCAGGTGAAGCCTAGCGATGGCCTCCTCCGACATCCTGTCGACAGGAGAGGCAACGATAAGCACGCACCAACTGAATGATTTAGCAGGAAGCGACCCCTAGATGAGAAGCTGGAGTTAGTTGTTTGGTGGTCTAAAACCTGCTATTGAGCAGGAAGTCTCTGTTAACTACGCAAATTTGGTGCTCCAAGATGACACATTACTATCCTCCTGGTATTTGACAAAAGGCCAAAGAGATATGGGGAAACCAACTGGTTGGGAGGTTCTTTGGAAGGTCACCTCCCTTCAGTCAAGTGAATCTAGCAGTGGAGCTTAGATGGAATCCTAAAGGGTCCAAGGGAGTTAATTCTAATGAAGAATACTTCTTCTTCAAGTTTTCGAACATGGAGGATCGTGAGATCGTGCTAAAAATGGGAGTGTTTAAGGTCGGAGACAAGATGATGGTTAATAAACTATAGAAGAAGGACCTCAAGTGCCTGAAGAATGATGTAACAACTATCCATGTCTGGGTTCATTTGTACAATGTTCCTACATGTATTTGGAGTGGTGTAGTGTTAACGTACATTGCTAGTCACGCAGGAAAACCCACTCGTTTTGATAGGGCAACAACTATAAGAAGTAGACTCAATTATGTTGTTGTGTGTGTGGAGGTTTAACCAACAAAAAACCTTTCCATTGAAATCAAATTAGATATTGGTAGAGAATAATGAGAGCTTGATGAGTTTATTATTGATTATCCTTGGAAGCCTTTGTTATGTGCTTATTTGTGTCTCTGGGCACGAAAAAGGTAAATGTGTGGAAGATGTTTTCGGCAACGTCCAACAAAAGAAGAAGATATTGAATCGTATAAAGGGTTATGATATCTGATTGGTTCAGTGGGGTAAGAAAACATAACAACAAGGTGCTACTAGGAAGAATACTTGAGAATGGGTAGAAATCAAAAGAACAAATGAGAAGGTGATAAATGAAAATGTGAACCTTAGGTTGGAAAATAATTCCTTCAATGTCCTACAAGGTGTTGATGGGAACAGTGATATGGAAGAGACAAACGGTATGGAGCCCTTGTGTGTAGGTCTAGAGGTGGAAGAAGGCGAAATTAAAGAACATACTAATGCTTTTGGCGAGGAAATCGCGTAAGGTGATAATGATTAGCCCTTGAACGAGGTTGTCCATGAGCCAAGTATGGACATAGAGGATCAATCCTTGAACAGGATTGTCCATGAGTTAAGTATGGACACAAAGGTAGATCAATCCTTGAACGAGGTTTTTCATGTGCCAAGTATGGATGCAGAGGTCCCTCAAGATGTTTTTGGGACAGAAAAGGAGATGAAGATAATGATGAAAATTACTTAGTACTGAGTAGAGAGAAAATGTGAACTTGATGATAATTTGTGTGAAAAGAGTGTCAAAGCCACGAATGCATGTGGAGCTGACATAATGGAGCTTCAGGAGTATGATGGGCCCTTGAAGCTGACATATCAGGTTGTTGAAGCCGAAAAATATGAGAAACTCATGGCTTTATTAAAAACTAGCGAAGAAAATTATGTACCAAGCCCTCAGAGATCCACAAGGCGCAGGAAAGGAAACAATAAATATGGAACTTCATTTTTTATGTCTAATCACTAGGGATCACTTACTTCAAGAGATTGTAATCGAGTTTTACTATTTTATTAATATAAAGGTTAAGGGGTTCTTAAAACACTCCTAGTTTTCCAAAGAAAAAAAACTATAGACTTTGGGCCTCATGTTTATCTAACTTAGAGTCTAAGTTTCAAGATAACGTTAGTCGTCTAATAAATGGACACAACAATCACTTGATTCTATCAGTCATTATTGCTTGTGGTTGACTAACAAGGGACAATTTTGTCTATTTGTTATATGAAGTAAGACAATCAAATAGTCAAATGTGATATTGGACATTGTATTAAGGCGTTGAGGCAGAGACGAGGCGAACAAATTTGAAAACACATGAGAAGTGCAGCGGTAGGCGAGGAGGACGCAACTTAGCAAGGGACAATTTTGTCTATTTGTTATTGAGGTAGTCTTAACATTTTTTTGTTTTTTTTTTTAATAAATTGAATCATATCAGCATAGTAATATACATCATCATTTTGATTAGTATCATAAGTAAACATGTACAAAAAGTGACACAACTACCTAGAATCAAAATGGAAATATAATAAAGTTGTATAGCATAGAGAAAACATGAACAACATAAGTGTCAAGTAATTTGCAAACATCAACTAAATCATTAAAAACCAATAATCTTGACAGAATAGAATTTGAGAATATTTAGCATTTGTTAGAAGAAATTGTTGGAATGTTTGGTAAAAACCACAAGTATGATCACTATTGGTATTCAAAAAGCATAAAAATTATTGATATGTTTCTTCCAAAAAATATTTTAAAATAAGTGTGCCACATTTATCAAAACTTCAAAACCTTTTATCTTGTTTGTTTGTTATTTGGGAATACCTGATTTGAAGGCAGGGGGAGATGAAGACTCTAAGTATCTGACGAAAGCAACAAGTATTACACCAAGAAACATAAAATCCTATTATAGAGTGGGTTGCAAATGGGATAGCTGCAACCATTTTTGGTCTGCGGTGGTTGAGGCGGTCCAAGGAGGATACCTCATTTCACCGCACCATAGTGCCCCACTTTGAGGCAGAATTTTGTAAAAACGCCTTGGTCACCTTGACTATAATGGTAATGGGTAAAAACTTGAGACCCATAGTCTAAGCTGGTACAAATGTTGAGACCTAAATCAAAGACTATGAATTGACAAGAGGCAGTTTTGTTTTTGCTGTTGTAGGAGCTTGCGTTTTTATTTGATATGAAGTAACTGCAGGTGTCTTTACTCCAACTTAGTTATAATAATATAAATTTTGATGATACATCAAAATAGACCTTCATCACAGCCATACACATGGTAGAAAACATTTGTCATGAGGATCCAGTATCCTTCATAAAATCCCAAATAGGGCCTATCAGAAGAGGACGCAATTAAGGCTTGAATCCGGGCCAACACAAGCTCTCTCATAAAGAAGAGGATTGTTGCATAAGAAAAGAGTCGTGGAGGGAGGCCTCCACGAACGCATTTCCATAAAGGAGGTGATTGTTACGAGGAACGTCTCCCTCTATTGCGCTTCACATGCTTGAACCACACAGGGAATTAACCATGACCATTATATAAGGTAAAGGGAACAATCGACCAAGGTATGCAACTTTAATTGAGTTTTGTCCAGATTTACTTCATTTTTCAAATAGAATTGTTGACTTATGTGCTGGAGTGCCATCAGCCACCAAAAAAGGTGGTTTTGGCAGTCTAACATCTGTTTTATGGTTCAAACTCACAGGAGGATGAAATTTGGATGCATCAGTTTGGCTTAGTCCGTGGGGAACAAGTTTCCTTTCTGAAAAGTAGATCCACAGCAACAAAACTCACAGAGATCAGACTAATGATTAAAAAAAAAGCTATCAAAACCAATGGAATGCTCTACAGACCCTCAACCTGGCGATGATCGACGTGACCTAAATCATGATATCAACCCAGCAACAACCGTCGTACCTACTGCACCGGAGAAAAGTGAGCATCAACATATAAAGATTCAAACATCTCTGCCATCTAGGGGAATCCCTTTGACCCTCATGTAGAGATGTTTATGACCCAAATGAACCACATGATCAATATGGTGGAAAAACTCACCCAAAACTTGGAGGGCAACAAGCCTCGAGAACAAAGGACCCAGCTTAAAAGACATCAGACCAATAACAATCTCGAATTCTGTCAATGAAAGTCTGGAAGGGTACAATCGAAGAAACCCAAACGTGAACGACTATCCGAGAAATTGTTCACAACCTCAATAACCAGTCGAGATGAGGTCTTAAAAGATATAGCAAAATGGAAAAACGTCAAGTAGCCACAAAAAATGAGAGGAGATCCAAAAAGATGGAACAAAAGCAAATACTGCTCCTTCATGATGACTATACACATGATATCGAAGATTGTCGCAACTTGAAGAACGAGATTAAACGCCAATTCAGATAAGGACGACTTGGAGAATTCGGTAAGCTAGGAAAGTACGAAGACGAAATAATCACGACAAGAGGGAAATAAAAGGAGCTAATATACGTCTTGGTAAGTGCACATTTGCAGTAGAATCAAGTAAATTCCTCAGTTACATGGTTAATCAAAGAGGAATCAAGGTCGGCCTAAAACAGATACAGGCGCTTCTCAACATGCAGTCGCCAACAAACATAAAAGGCGTACATAGTCTTAATGGAAGAATAGCGGCCTTGAACAGATTCATTTCTAAATCCTCAGACAAATGTCTACATTTCTTCAAAATTTTGAAAGGAAACAAGACATTCGAATGGAGTGCATAGTGTGAGAAAGCTTATCAAAGCCTAAAAGCATATATGGTGAGCACAGTGCTACTGACAAAACAAAACAAGGGGGAAGCACTGTATTTATATTTATAAGTGTCTGACCACGCGATAAACTCAACGCTAGTGGGAAAAAAAAGCACAAAAACTAGTAAACTACATCAGCAAAATACTTGCGAATGCGGAAATCAACTACCAGCTCAAGAGAAATTGGCGCTCACCCTGTTCGTTGTGACCAAGACTACAACCTTGATGTTACTAGTGCTGACTTGTGGAGTTTCGATTCCTCTATCATACTTGTTGATGTTGCACGTGCCAATGCTGGGTATGATCCCACTGAGAATCGGTCAATTTTTTTTTCATCATTCGTCATTTATTGTTTTTCTTTTACTCATTTGTTACAAACCCTAGTTTTTGGATTTCTATAATTTGGCGTTTTGAGGGTTTATCAGACATTCAACTTGGTCTATATTACAAGAAAACCCTAAATTTCTTTTTAATGACCCAAAGAAACATAACAATATCATGTGAAAAACCCTAGCAAACCATAGTATGGTTGAAGCCTCCTTTTTGTGTTCTAATGGCAACGCCAGTAAGTGTGTCAATTCCAACATTACTGAATTCATTTATAGCTATAGAGACAAAATTCTCCCTCATCTCGGTTGAGATACTAGAGTCCTCGTTGTTGATAGATCCATTTCATTTTATGGTGCGTTCTTCATTTTTGTTTCTATTTTTTTTTATTGGACATGCCTTCTATCTTTCTAACTTAATTGGCTTGGTAGCATCGGCAGAAGTTGTACCATCTTCTTTGTGAAACAAGCTTGAACATTGATGTTTCATCACCCAATAGTATCACTTTTTCCATTATCTCATGCATTTCTGTTTTTGTTTTGCTACACACTATGATGCCATAATCTCGGGTATCAAGGACTTAATTTGCTATATTTAGTGGGGCAAGGTATTTTCACTTGTTTCATTTGATAAATAGGTATCCCTAGAGCACCAAAAATGGAGATTTAGGAACACATCAAATTGCAGTTTTATTAAATGGTTAGACACACAATGGACTTGAAGATGCATGTGTCCCTAATGCTAGGATTGCTTATAGTATTTCTTTTACAAGTGTAACGATGATGGACAAGGTTTCTCCGTCATTCTGAGTTTTACTTTTGTCATGTTTTTTAAGGTATGTGGCTTAGCATTTGTTTTCTGTCTATGATGTGTAGGACTTCTGAATTGTGTTATCCTTACTCTATTACCTGTAGATTTCTTAAATTACCGAGTTATTTGAATATGCAAAAGAGATTGTTGTTGTTTCTTGTTGTTGCATAGAAGTTTTCTTAACTTTAATGAATTTGATTCAAGATTTTTTAAATTGATGAGATCATGGGGTGGTTTACTTAGTGGTATTGTTTTAGGTCTCTTGACACCGAAGCATCTAGTCAATGATTATGCAGTATTGTGTGGTGACACATCCTGATGACAATAACATATGTAAAGAGCACCAGGGTTGATATTGTTCATGCTACTGTACTAGATTTATTAACAGATTAAAAAACTTTTAAGTTGAAGTTGTTGTCACTTAACTTTTTGTGTATGTTTAATGGAATGTGTGTGGTGCCTGCCTTAATCTCAAGTATCATGTATTGAATTTGCATTTTTTAGTAAGCTAACTACTTTATCTTGTTTTATTTGATATTTACATTTTTCTAGAGTGCCAAGAGATGGAGATTTATGGAAGTAGTTTTATCAATGTATTGTACATCATGATATGCTAGTTCCATGTATCATGCTGAACAAAACTGAATCCGGAGAAGTGCACATTTGGAGTAGAATCAAAAAAATTCCTGGTGTACATGGTTAATCAAAGAGGATTTGAGGTCGACCTAAAGCAGATACAGGCACTTCTCAACATGAGGTCTCCAACAAACATAAAAGGCGTACAAAGTCTTAATTGAATAATAGTGGTCTTGAACAGATTCATCTCCAAATCCTTAGACAAATGTCTACCTTTCTTAAAAAATTTGAAAGGAAATAAGACATTCGAATGGAGTGCAGAGTGTGAGAAAGCTTTTCAAAGCCTAAAAAGATATATGGTGAGCACAGAGCTACTGACAAAACAAAACACGGGGGAAGCACTGTATTTATATTTATAAGTGTTTGACCACGCAGTAAACTCAGCGCTAGGGCAGGAGGAAAACACTCCCAAAACTAGTATACTACATCAGCAAAACACTTGCGAATGCAAAAATCAACTATCTTACTCTAGAGAAATTGGCGCTTGCCTTGATCGTGTCTTCAAGAAAACTACGACCATACTTTCAAGCACATCAAATCACAATCATGACCGAGCAGCCACTTCGGTCGGTGTTGCACAAACTAGATCTATCGGGAAGGATGGTGAAATGGGCAGAAAAGCTTGGGCAGTTCGATATTAGCTATGCTCCCAGAACCGCTATCAAAGCCAAGGCATTGACGGATTTCATCGCTGAATTTACAGGGAGCAACGATCAACAAATAGAAAGCAAGAACGAAGAAGGACAAACCAAACCAAACACCCACAGATGGATCCTCCACTGTGAAGGAGTATCTAACGAGGCGGGAAGTGGAGCTGGGTTAGTTATGTACAACTCAGAAGGTGTCACATTAGATAAGGTAATAAAATTCAACTTTAAAGCCTCAAACAATGAAGTCGAGTACAAAGCTGTGATAGTTGGGCTACAGTTAGCAAAACACTTGGGAATAAGAGACATCATTGTCTTTACCGATTCCAAATTGGTGGTCAATCAATTGAACAACGAATTCCAAGTCAAAGGCACCCGAATGAGAACTTACCACCAAAAAACTATTGAACTAATAAAAGGCTTCTAGACTGCGATCATTCAACGGTGCGCAAGGATGGAAAACAAAATAATCGACGAACTGGCAAAGGAAGCATCTCAAGCCGAAGAGAATGATAATCCACTTGTCATGATACAAGGAAGCTTCATATTTTGAAACCAGGTGGAGAAGCATGTGCCACAAATCAAGAGAACAACAGGACAACTCCAATCATGGCATAGATATATCAAATGGATGACTCCCAATAGATTAGATAGAGTCCCAAAACTACGAAATCGGGTGGCACGATACACAATGATTAACAACAGACTCTACAGAAGATCCGCCACGAGTCCGTTACTAAAATGCCTTTCACCAGAAGATGTTGAATACATCCTACAAGAAATCCACTATGGTACATGCAAAAATCACCCAGGGGTAAGTACATTGGCCCATAAAGCACTCACACTAGGATAGTATTGGTCAACAATGCAAACAGATGCTCAAAAACTCGTTCGCACATGTGACATGTGCCAGAGATTTTTTGCATACACTCACATGCCGAGACAAAATCCGGTCCCGATGAGTAGCCCTTGGCTATTTGCGCAATGGATAATGGACATCGCAGGACCACTCCCCGTGTCCGACAAAAATAAGTTTTTCCTCGTGGAAGTAGATTACTTCACTACGTGGGTAGAAATAGATCCCCCAACAAAGATACGAGAAACCCAAGTCGAGAAGTTTCTTTGGAAAGACAATACGTAGATTCGGGATCCCAATGGTAATTGTCACGGACAACGGGAAACAATTCGAAGGCAAGAAGAACAAGGAGCTATGTGAAAACCAGAACATTCAACAACACTTCTTGGAAGCGATCAAATGAAGGCTCGAGGCAGCGAAAGGATTGTGGACATCCGAGTTACCTGGTGTCCTTTGGGCATACAGAACAACAAAAAGAATTTTGACAGGGGAAACCCCTTTCACACTCGCATACGAGTTCGAAGCAATGATAACCGTGGAGGTTGGTATACCGTCGTTCAAGACCGAAGAATTATGCGCTAAAGGTAACATTGAGACACTGAGAATCGGGCTAGACCTGTTTGAGCAAAAACAAGAAGTGGCTTCTATAAAAACATTGGCCTACAAAAAGCGTATGGCCGAATATTACAATAAAAAGGTAAGAATCCACACTTTGGCATCGACGATTGGGTATTCCAAAAAGGCCAGCTCAACATAAAGGAACCAGGCTCGAGCAAGCTAAACCCAAATTGGGAAGGACTGTATAGAGTAATAAAGATCAACAGACCAGGAACTTATTGGTTGGAAAACAAGGAGGGTGAAAAGCTACCACGACCATGGAATGTAGAACACTTAAAAAGATATTATCAATAAACTTCTTCACTCAATCCTCCATCTCGAGTGCAAAATGACAAAAGTTCAGTCAAGACAAGAAAGTCATACTGAAAATCTCACTCGTGAAAATATTTAGCACGGCTAGAGTATCGAGCAACAAATAAATATATGTACAGGACGAACGAGTCGGACATAAACATGAAACTTCTGGCTTGATCAACCACGAAATAATAAAGTACCAGGACATACGAGCTAGAAATTTTTCGTCTACTATAATGTACGACATAGTAATCAAGATATAGAATCAGATTCTGTAAAAAGAAGCTTCTACACGACTTGTACGTCAAACATTGAAGCCATTAACAAAAATACGCACGAACGAGTCAGAATTCTGCCAGGAATGTCGAAAGTAAAAAATGATAAGCTAGACATACTGAACACAACAAATTCAAAATATAAAATTTCCACTGATCTTCTAAAAAAGAAAAGATCACAAAGGAATCAAAAGTGAAGATCAAGGAGGAACGTCAGTGTTAGCAGCAACATCACTAGGCGGTGCAAGCTCAGACAAATGCATAGAAGGTTATTCGACAATAGCATCACTCAGGGAATCCGAAACTCGTCCACATCGTCGAATTCCTTCTTGGCGGAGAAATAGTATTTGGATAAATCCAAGCCTTGCATTTTGAGGAAATCCAAGAAGTCGTGATGACCATCGACCGTTATTTTCCAATCCACTGCCTCTGCAGCCATTAGCCTTTAAGTAACGGATTATAGCTCAGCTCAAGTCGGCACCAATTTATTATCAATGACTGTAAGTCTAGCTGACCGCAAACTTTGCCACAATAAACTCATAATTCAGCTGAGCAATTTGCGTCACAGAAGCCTTGGGACCGGCAAAACATTCTTCTACATAACGAGTGGTCTCATCACGCTCAACCTTTCAGTCGGGCAACTCATTCTTAGCAATACTCAGACGGAACCGCAAGCTATCCTTCTCAACTTCGGACATCGAGATCAGAAGCAAACTTGTCACAAATGGCCTCAAGTTCTTTCAATGAAGTTTGTGCAGTATCTGCGGCCCTTGCATTTTCTATGCATTGCGTTCTCAATGAATCAAGTTGGCAGAGAACATGAGAAAAAACCAAGACATGTCATGCCAACTTTCGCTTGATGAGCACCATTTGATCGTGGGCAACCTTACAATTCGACCCCATCACGCCCGCATAAGTAAGATGGGTCATTCCTTCCATAAGGTGCTAGAGGCTTTCGTCGATATGATGATGTGGCAGACGTACGAACATGTACGCCCTATTAGCCAACTGCCCATGACAACCGCCAATGAGGTTGCAAGCGTTGTCCTGCACATCAATCTCAGAAGGCCGCAGAACTTCTTGGGTATAGCTGAGATAGGATGAGAAACAAAGGGAGTAGCAGGCGATCTCGAGGTCCCAGCAACAGTAGGAGACATATGGAGTTTGAAGCCCTGAGCTCGAGTAAAAACTCAATCTTCCAAACTCAAAATAATCCAAGGTCTCTTCGGGTTTTCAGACTGCTCAAGACCAAGCTAAAGCATTTTATTTTCAATGGCGCGAGAGTCATCAATCATCAAGTCAGCAGAAATGGGCAAGCCGTATGAGGCGACAAGACTTTTTCATGATCATCCAAAGGACGAGAAACCTCTTTTTGCTCCTTTCAAGAACTTGATTTATATCCTCATCTTCTCCAGAAGCAGAGTCCTCCTTCGAATCACGACCTCCTTTTCGGGGAAAGTAGGAAGGGAAGGAGCATCAACGACATCATGAACTGATGTGGCGAGCTTTTTCTTATTCGAGAGCGGCTAGGACTAATTGCCAACATCTTAGACGGGCTGAGAAGCTTGGGAACTTTTCTCTATCTAACAAACGATCAAACACTCCTAGAGCCTCTAGCGGAAACAAAAGCAATTCAGCCTTTAGGTTATTTAACGGAATTCGCTCCATGGACGACATCCAGATCACCAGCACGTGCAATAGTCACCTCCGAAGCATGACTTACAGTAGGTTTCGCGCGACCTGCCTCACCTGACGAATACAAGCCACTACGGATAATAGCATCCGTAGTAAGAAAATATTCCACCGAGACTTGGGGAAAGCTTGTCAAACCGATTACAGAACTCCTGTTCCTCCAACAATAGTAACAAATCGACCCTCTTAGGTTCTCGGAATGATCGTAGAATCTAATTTTTTGCGCAACTTAAAATAGTTGGAGGCAAGGGACACATAAAACCAGGGCCTCGGCCAACCCCATACTCCTCTCGCAGACTCTTGAAACAAGATGGAGAACGAAGATAGCAAGTGCGGTTATCATTTACAATAAACCCCACTAAGGAATCAAGACCCTAACATTCATAGGAATACCGAATGCGATAGAACTTGCTAAGGTCGTAATCATCACTTTCCAACCATTAGGAACCAGTTGGGCATGAGCGATGCCTACGAAATCTAGGTACTCCTAGACGATCTTAGGAACCGGAAGCCTAAAACTAGAATAGAAGTTTACATAGCGATATAGCTATGTTTTGGATGACGGAAACTATCGCCCTATTCAGGGAGAATGATTTCTAGATCGGCTGATACCAATAATCGTGACGAATGTTATCCAAAGTTGCATGTGTCGCCCGCTTAGGAGAAAAGAAAGCTTCACAAGCATCAAGAACATCGCCACTAAAAACCCTGAAGCTAGACATGATTACAAAGCAAAAGCAAGGGATAAAGAAATCAACAACTGGAAATAAAAAAAGTGTAAAAAGAAAAACCCCAAACTCAATTCTTTCTTTTATAAGGACAAGCAGCGAAAGGTCCGCTCTTGGGAGAACATGCAAAATATGATGGTTGCACAAAACCTCAGAAATCACGATAAAATGAGCAGGCAGACAGAACATTGGAGAGACAACAGCAACGACAGCTAGTAGCATAATTCAATGCATTGTTGTGTTGAAATCGAAAACCCAACCGCCACACAGTTAGTGGATACATGAGCATACCCAATAACTGATGATAAATTAAAATAGACCATCATCATAGACATACACGTGGTAGGAAACATCCATCACGAGGATCGAGTATCTTTCATAAAAACCTAAACAAGGTCCATCAGAAGAAGATGCAACTAAGGCTCGAATTCGGGTCCGCACGAGCTCTCTTATAAAAATGAGGAGCATTGCATAAGAAAAGAGTCATGGAGGGATTTACGCCTCCACGGATGCATCTTCATAAAAGAGGAGACTGTTATGAGGAATGTCTCTCTCCATTGCGCTTCTAATGCTTAAGTCACGCAGGGAATTAACCATGACCATTATATAAGGTAAAAGGAACAATCGACCAAGGTATGCAATTTTAACTGAGTTTTGTTCAGATATACTTCCTTTTTCAAATAGAGTTATCGACTTAAGCATCGAAGTGCCTACGGCTACCAAAAGGGTGGTATTTGGCAGTGCAACATCTATTTTGCAGGTCAAACTCATAGGACAGGGTTTGGACGAATCATATATGTTGTACATTGTTGCAGGAGGCATTAAAGATGTAATTGGATTGAATTTCAACTACACGTGTAAATCATGTATAGTTCAATTGCAAATAACTACTTCACACAAGTATAAAACATCATCGCAAAAGTTACTAAAGATAGATAAATAAAAACCCACTCGAGTAAAACAAAGTTAGACGATAGACTCTCTCACTCTCTAGAGATGTAACAAGATTCTCTGTGGACTCTTTGCCTTCTTACTTCAATGATCCGAAATCTGAATCGCATCTAAAATGTGACTAATTAAAAGAAAATTCACCTTTTCAAATAGATTCTCTTTATGCTTTCAGCCATCATCTTCAGATGTTCTTTAATAATTTTTATTATTGGTTTGTTACTAATAGTTCATCAATGAAGTTTTAGGAAACATTTTGTCTTTTTGGAATGATCTTCTCATATATTCTCATTTTTCTTCTTAAGATATCTTCGGTGATGACAAATTTTACAGTTTGGCAAGCTTTAAGATAATTTCTCTCATTGAACCCATCCTTTACCTGTAACTCAAACTAGCATTTGAATGCATGCATATATCTGGTTCCTTTGCTGGCTTACCCTCATGGGCAACCTTGATTGCATGTCAAGCTTCATGACACTGAACTCAATAAACCAACTATAATGACATTGCCAATGCTAAGTGAGTTAAATTAACACGTTTTTTTATTTCTCCACATCATGAATTCTACTCTTATCCATGGACAATGTCGAATTTATCTTGAGACTGTTAAATAAAACAATTTTAAATAATTCAGAGCAAATTTTATTCATCTACAAGGAAATATTTATAGGGGTACAAATATAATATTATCAAGAAAAGGAAAAAAATATATAATCTTAACTGGAAAAGAAATATACAAATATATTTCCTACTAGGAAAGGAAAAATAATTTGAATAATCCTAATTAGTAAAGGGAATATAATTTGAATCTCTGTTAATCCAATATTCCTAAATAACTACAATCCATGTAAAACCGGTGTTCCTAATTATATAAATAATATAATTACTATTCTTGTTATCAGAAATTACTAACTATCATCTATTCTAAAAGCTTAAGAATAAACAAAACAGACCATCTCTTAAAATCAAAGCTTTGATATCAATGTAAAGTCGTCTGCGTCTATAGAATGGGTGGAAAGGACATTTTTAGACTCAATCATAAGCACAATTTCCCTTTCAATACTTGCAACTTCTAAACTATTAATAGTCTCGGATGAATAGTATCTTGTCTTAAATTCTAAGTTTTGATTTAAGATTTACCCTCCCAGATTCATGTTACTTACAATTAAAACTAGCCCCTTTCAAACATTAATTAACCCAAGTCTCTAACATAATTTATTTGAAGCCCCTTGATTATTTATGATGATACATCAAAATAGACCGTCATCACAACCATACATGTGGCAGGAACACATCCATCACGAGGATCTGGCATCCCACCTGTTGGGCTAATTGGTAAAACATAAGAAGGCAAAAACGATCATAAAAGCCCAAATAGGGTCCATTAAAGGAAGAAATAATTAAATCCCAAGTCCAGGCTCGCACGAGTTCTCTCATAAAGAAGTTGAACGTTGCATAAGAGTCATGGAGGGAGTCACACCTCCATGGACGCATCTCCATAAAGGAGGAGACGGTTACGAGAAACATCTCCTTCGATTGCGCCTGACATGCTTAAGTCATGCAGAGAATTAATCGTCACCATTATAAAAGGTAAAGAGAACATTCGACAAAGGTATGCAACTTTTACTGAGTTTTGTCCAAATTTACTTCATTCTTCAAACAAAGTTGTTGACTTAAGCATCGAAGTGCCTTTGGCCACCAAAAAGGTGGTATTTGGCAGTCTAACATCTATTTTGCAGGTCAAACTCACAGGATGACGAGATTTGGATGCATCAGTTTGGCATCGTCTGTGGGGAATGACGAGTTTTCCTTCGAAAAAGAAGATCCACAATAACAAAGTTAATTGAAGTCTGATCGACTACCAACAAGTTGTCAGAACTGATGACACACTCTACAGATCCTCAACCCAACGACAATCACAATAACCTTCCTATTAACAACACTGTATTACAAGCAGCCCGCGATCAAGATGCAGCTCAGACCATCGGGCCAATTGCACCCAACAATCGAGATCCACAACATGCAATAGCTCAGACAACCCAGATATCCGGTGATGCCGCCATGAATCCTCGGGTAGACATGCTTATTGTCTAGATGAATCACATGACAAATATGCTGAAAAAACTCACCCAGAAGCGCATTCACTGAGCCAATCCTATCCAAGCACCGCCCCAACAAAACTCTACAGATCGAATTCGAGAAAGCGATGAGGCTCCTACAGAACCTAAACAGGGAAATCTTGAAAGCAATGAACTTCCCAAGGCTAAGACTCCAGCGAGTGACAAAATACCTGCTTAAATCCCATTCAGAATTGTAGTCACGGATCCCAATGTATTGTATGAACTAGCCAAGTCGCCATTCTACAGTGCCCTCATAATACCTCCCATGCCAAAGATGTTCACTCCACCAAAGTTCTAAGTGTGTGATGGCACCACCGACCCAATAGATCATTTGAGATATTTTCACCACATGATGCGTTAAAGGTGACTACGGAGTCAATCTTGGGCAGAACATTTTCGACTAGTCTTACCTCCATACTGATGAATTGGTTCAACAGCTTACCATCGAGGTCAATAGAATCCTTCCAAGCGCTAACCAGTTTATCACAAGATTCATCGGAAGTCAACGAATGAAAAAACACCACACTACCTCCTTCGCATTAAAGAGAAGCCTGAAGAGACGATAAGGGAATACGTAACTCGTTTCACTAATGAGCTAACAATGATCAATGGATGCAGTGACACGACCACTGCTACTTTTACCACCGAGCTGAAAAAAGGATCCTTCTTCAATGTTTTCAACCTGGAACCCCCAAAAAGCACGTCGATTCTATTGAAAGCCACCCAAAAATACGTTTTTTTTCAAGGACATGAAAGGTGCCAGGAAGAAAAATGACCAAGAAAAAGAAAACCACTCAAAGAAGAGAGAAAGAAGGGAGGAAAGAATAAGAGACGATGGACCTCAAGAGGATAACATTCAGTAAAAAAGGCATTGGAATAATGGAAGGCCTGAATCCAACCAGAAAAAGCCTGAGAAGTTGTTGTCAGCAAGGCATAGACAAGAGTTGGTAACAAGCGTAATGAAAAAGACATACAAATCGTACATATCCTTGAAAACGAGTCGAACCAATATATTGAAACACATGGCGAAATGGGAAGATGTTAGCTGGCCACTCTGGATGAGAGGAGACCTAGAAAGGAAAAGACAAAAGCAAATATTGTTCCTTCCACAAAGATCACGGGTACGATATCGAAGACTACAATATTCTTAAGAATGAAATTGGGCATTGGGTTTAGAGAGGAAGACTGCCAGACAAGCAGCTCAAAGGAAAAAAAAAGCAGATATCACTACGAGATCAAAAGAACAACCCAGAGAACTAATATGCGCCCTACACTGCATGGTAAGAGGAAACAAAATGATCAACCCAATCAAAGAAGTAACCAGAAACACCTCCCACTCGAGCTAATTTATATCAAAGTAGGAGTACTAACATCAACTAACATAATTCAAGGACCCTACTGACAGATGCAAGGCAACCCAAATTACCAATGAAGAAATTTACGGCAATGTACTCGATTAAACCTCGATCGTTGGTGCGGATGTGAGCATGATTGAACAATTTGACGCCGATGTGAGCATGATTGGAAAATTTGGGGTTGATGTGAGTAGATTGGACAGTTTAGCGCTGATGTGAGCATGAACAAAAAAATCAATACTGCTCAACTACCGAATCATAAAGCACCCCGAGTCCACTAGCTACAATAATATATCCAACAAATAGCGAAACATAACCAATAGAAAATCTTGCGACTTGAAGACATAGGCGATACGAGACAAAACAACAAAGACAAAAGCTTTTGACAACACGAGGATCGACATCAACCAAGCAAAGGTTAGGAGGAAAAAAAATCATTCTTCAATCTAGCGTAAATTCTCAAGAAGGGCAACCGTTAAGGGGCGGGTCAGAATATCAAGAAAGGAATATCAGTAAAATTACTGATTATGAATCCCCATCTTACGCATGGACAACAAGATAAAGGCATAAAAACTCAACCATACATAGTGATATTCACATAATTATTACATAATACACCCCCTAATTTATGTTTGTTAGTGTTTCAAACAGTGTATTTTAGTTTAGTCAATTTTTTTTTTGTATTTTTTTAGGATTTGGAGTTTAAATGACAAAAGTGCATTAGCGTGGGTAATTTGGAAATTCATAAACAAATTGACGAAGTGGAGTGGGAGACACTCAAGCCAAAGATTAATAAAGATAACCAAAGAAAAAAAATAAAGGAAATTAGTTTTGAATTTTGGTGGAACAAAAGAGTAATATGGATGAACATAGCCAAACCCACCTTTCCTGTTATTAGAACAAAATGTAAACAAAGGGGTCCTTTTGTTTTTTATTTGGTTTCAATTATATTTGGTGGTTAATTTGTATTTGGTTTCCAGTTGGGTTTCCAATAAGGAGTTGTTTCTTTCTACCATAAATACAGCAACACACAGGGAAGGGAGGACGGGCAGAGAGCGAAAAACAGCAGAGTATGCATCACTAATCCACCACGCAATACCATGAAGCTCCACACTGCTATTGTTGTCATCACCTTCACCATGTGTTACTAAACTCCACGCAAGGTGAAGAGATGAACTCCTATATGTAATGCACTTAATTGGTATTTGATTAGTTTTATGTTTTCACGATGAATAATGGTATTTATGATTTTTATTTTTATTTAATATTGGGTTTATGTTATTTCAGTGACAAAGATTTCATCAACTTCTTCGTAGATTATTATTCTGGTGGTTGATATTTTTCTTCTCCATGTAAGTCTAGTCATGTTTTTCTTATCTGTGGAATTTTGAAGATCAATTAATTCTGGTAGGTTAGTTATATGTGATTGTCTTTTATTACGTTATTGTCTCCGGATATATCGTAAATTTAAGATATCATATATGACCAATTTTTGTGCTTTCTAGAAAAAATGAAATCTAAAATCCATTTACATTAGAATATATTGGTGCATTAAAGACTATTTTTCGATTATGTTGTTAGGGATGTGAAACACGTAATTGAGTTATCATAGCGAATCAATATTAGTTGGCACGTGAAATCTAGGAGGGATTCTTGGAACCTTGTGATTTTTCAAAATATGATTTTTATTAAACTAAATTCAATTTCATATTTTAAAATTGCTAGAATTTCTTAAATTTAGTTTCGCGTAGTTCTTCTTCCTTTACTTTGTTTTGTAGATCGCTTTTCCTCTTGGGATCGACACCCCAATTTTTACTGCAATTGATCGCGTGTAGTGTTTGGGCATAATCAAATTTTGGCGCCGTTGCTGGGGACAAGCGTCATTCTACAAGGGAGGTTTCGAGTATTATCTTTCTTGCCCATTATTTTATTTTATTTTATTTTTAGGTTTTAGGTCTAGTTTATTTTATTTTGTTTCTTAAAAAATTGCAAAAAAACAAAAAAAGGACATTGGGGGAGTGTGAGTTCGAATAGAGACCACTTAGGGAGACTAATTAGGGTCCCAAATTTAGAACAACCACAAATTCACATTGAGACCAAATTGAGTTCTACTTCTAATTCTAACACCATGAGTAATCATGAAGATGACCATGTTCGGTCGCTAAAGGACTATCTCCACCCCACGCGCACTGCTACTCCATCATGTATCATGTTTGCACCAAATACACCGAAGCTAAATTTAAGCCGGGTATGATACAATTATTACCCACTTTTCATGGCCTAGAGAGTAAGAATCTATATGTTCACATTAGGGAATTTGAGGAAGTTGTGGCACTTTCCACAACAAAGTTGAGGCTGTAGACTCGGTTAGACTAAGGTTTTTTCATTTTTCCCTTATGGAAAAAGTGAAGAGTTGGCTATACTCTTTGCGACCAAGGTCTATAGGTTTGTGGGAGAGATGACCCAAACAATTTTTAATAAATATTTTCCTCACCACAAAACCAACAGTCTAAAGAGATAGATTTCTACCTTCACCCAAAATAATAGCGAGACATTATATCAAGCATGGGAGGGGTTCAAGGATCTCTTGAATACATGTCCACACCAAGGGTATGAGAGTTGGCTTTTAGTCAGTTATTTTTATGAGGGGCTCATCATTAGAGAGCGTCAGTTCGTTGAGATGATGTGTAATGGAGAGTTTTTGCATAAGGACCCTGATGAGGCCATTGAGTACCTGAATGACTTTGTTGAAAAGGCTCATACTTGGACTGGTCCAAGTGCTACTGAGAGCACGGATAAAACAGGCCCAGGTGGAGTCTACCAACTTAGGGAAGATGGCAGCCTTAAAGCCCAATTGGATAGAGTGACTAGGGAGTTAGAGGCACTTAAGGCCAAAGATGGTAGGCCCACACATACTGTTGCCAGAGTTGAGCTACAAGACGCCTGTTTTATATGCGGGGGAGTTGAACACTTAACACAGGATTGCCCGACCTTGATTGAGATGAGAGGGGCTTATGAGGAACAATGTAACGCCTTAGGGATTGATAATCACATAATTATAACATTGTTACCTCTTATTATAATTTTGTTAATCCTTGTTTTATCTTCTTTTAGATTAATTATTAAATTTTTGTGCTTTTATAGAATTTGGAGCAATAATGAAGAAATCGAAGAAAAGTGAAATGAACAAATCACAGATGGTGACTTCAGAGAAAGTGGAGGTGAAAATAACCTGAGCCCTTGGCTTAAACCCAAAACCAAATCCATCAACTCAAACCCATTGCCAAGCCCAATCAAACCCAAAGTATATTCTCTTAATTATCCAATATTCTGGTTTGATTTAGGCCTTAAATCACTCATTGAATCCACCTTTTTTTTTTGAAAGGCAAGTGGGGGGTTTATATGGGCTCCCCGGACCGCTGAAAAGGAATAAAGGAAAAAATTGGTTACATTCGTGCATATTTCCTACCTCTAGCATCATCAAATACAATCTTCTTAATATCTTCCGCAAAGGAGCTAGGGATGATCTCAACAAACTCATGGGTCAGTAAAAGCTTTGCTAATTTATCCGTGGCCCGGTTTGTCTCCCGTACTACATGCATGAGTCTGCATCCTTCGAATTGTGTTAGAGCCGCCTTGATCCTTCTAGTTATATGCACTGCTTCCCATAGGGGGCTCTGTCAGTAGTAAGGTACTTGAGTGCAATGTTGGAGTCCATACTAAACTCCAGTCTGCGTAATGCGTGTCGCTGAGCAAGTTGGATACCCAATTCAATCCCCTGTAGCTCGTGAAGTAGGACCGTTTGAGCTCTTTGGCTCCCTGCTCCGGCTGTCACCACTACTCCATTATGGTCCCTAATGAGTGCTGTGTATCCCTCTTTTGTGCCTGTGAGTGAGCCATCAGAGTTCACCTTAAACCAACCATGGTTAGGTCACTCCCAGGCATGTAAGGTGCAGGGTCTGGAGTGGTATTGGACCTCAAGTCTCCAATTGTCAAAAAGTTGTCTATTATCCACATTATCTTCAACTCAAAGGTCTAGGATTGAGGCACGTAGTCTGACATCCTCTATAATCTTATTCTCCACTTCAATGGCTGCCCAAAATTTGGACTGAAATAGTCTGCAGTTCCTCTCTGTCCAGAGGTGATAAGTAGTTGCATTGAGGGCCAAGTGCTTGAGCACACTGTTAGGAGAGGTACCGGTGAATTTTAGCTCACACCATTTCCACTCATCAGTCCAGTCCATGACTTGGTGCTTAAGGCCTAATTGGAGTAGGACGCGCATCCATATGAAACTGGAGTATCTGCATTTGAAGAACAAGTGTTCTTCACATTCAGGTTTGTCACTGCATAGAGGGCAAGAGGACTTGTCAACAACTCCCCATTTCAGCAATTTATCATGGGTTTTTAGGGTCTTATTCATTGCTAACCAGGTGATGAAACTTTGTCTAGGTATCTTCCCAGTGAACCACACTAGCTTGGACCACGATACAGACTAAGACCTTCTTTTCATTGAGTGATAAGCGCTTTTGTTAGAGAACTCCCCATCTTGGCTGCCCATCCAGGTAATGACATCTCTGTGCGCAGTGTCTAGTGCCACCATTCCCAGGTCGTCACATATATCTGGAATGTGCACTCTGTCATGTTGTCTGATGTCCCAGTGGTTATTGTGAATCAGAGCACTGACTGTTACATTTCGATGTAGAATGGAGTAGTATGTAAGGTGTTGTGGAAAACTGTTTAGGAGGATGCCCCTAGGGTGCCAAGGATCTTTCCATAGTTTAGTGTCTTTCCCGTCTCCAATGGAATGGACAAAAAGTGAGCTAGCCTGTTTTCTACACTTGAGAATGTCACGCCAGCACCAGGAAGCCTCATTTGGTATATCCATAGTCCATAAATGTCTTTCTTTGATTAAATGAGCTTTGATGTTTCAATGCACCTAATGCCCAGGCCTCCCTCTTTGTAAGGGCTGCATATACGTTCTTAATTGACCATAGGAATCTTTGTATAAGTATCAGAGCCTGACCAGAGAAAGTTCTGTATCATTGTTGTGATATCATCACGAGCACTGGTAGGCAGAATGAAGCAAGATGTCCAGTAAACATGAAGACTGTTCAGCACTGCTCTTATAAGGGTGACTCTTCTTGCATAGGAGAGTGTTCTGTTCTTCCATGATTGAATCCTCTTCCTCACTCTGTCAATCAAAGGTAGGCACTGGTTGTAGTCCAATCGAGAGGAGATCAAGGGAAGCCCCAAGTACCTTACTGGGAGCATCTGTAGGTTGAAATCAAGGCATCTGGTTATCAGTTGAAGTTCTTCACTGGGAACCCATGATGGAAACAAGTTTCTTTTGGTGCAATTGATATCTAGGCCAGTGTAGGACCTGAAAGTCCTTAGGGCCTCAGTTAGCGCCATTGCAGACCGAGTATCGCCCTGAAAGAAACCTAGTAAGTCATCTGCAAAACATAGAAGGGTGACTTAGGGATTGGTACACTTGGGGTGCAGTCCGTACTCTCCTGCTTCCACTTTTTCCTTAAGGATTAAATGCAGGACTTCCATTACTACAACAAACAGGTATAGTGACATTGGACACCCCTACCTGATACCTTTCTTGGCCCTAATGAATCCTTTAGGAGACCCGTTGATAGAGATGGAGAATCTAGGTATCGTGATGCATACCTTCACCCAGACCATGAATAAACTAGGGAATTGCAATTTGCGCATGACATGCTCAATCATTTCCCACCTAACCGTATCGTAAGCCTTCCTGAGGTCAATTTTAGTTGTGCATCTAGGTGCTCGTTGGTCTCTGTGGTAATTCATGACTAGTACATTGTCATAGATGTAACGGCCACGTATGAATGCTGACTGATCTGAACTGACTAGTCTATGAATGACTTTCTTCATTTTGTTTGTCATGATCTTGGTGATGCATTTGTATAGGACATTGCAACAAGAGATCGGCCTGTAATCAACGAGGTAAGATGCATTAATAACCTTAGGAATCAATGTAATACATGTAGCATTTACCTCCCCAAGCAGCTTTCTATTTCTGAAGAAATTTTGCATTGCCCTTGTGAAATCATTTCCTATTACCCTCCATGCTGACTTGAACAAGAGTGAGAAGAAGCTATCGGGACCAGGGGCCTTCTCAGAACCTATGGAGGCAAGTGCTTCAGTGATTTCATCCCTAGTGACCTCTTGAATCAGCTCCAAGGCCTCCATTGCATTGATTGTCCTTTCAGGTTGTAAGCCATCGATGATTGTGGTATCATAGTCACCTTGTTCTCCAGCAAAGAGCTCTTCAAAGTGCTGAATGCATTCCTATTCTATTGCCTGCATGTCTTCTATTTTTTCATTCTGAGAATTGTATATGGCTAGTATCTTGTTTTTGGACCTCCTTGCACGCAAATGCTGATGAAAGTAGGTGACATTTTCATCGCCTGACAGCATATGCCTTGCCTTTGCTTTTTGTACCACCTCTGATGCTGCATTACGAGCTGCGATTGCAAACTTCTGGACTGCTTGTTTTTCAGTATTTGCAAGAGCAGGGTTAAGAGGATCCATCTGTAAGGAACTCTGTGCCGTCTCCATGAATTTTCTAGCTGTATTGACCTCACTACTGGCATTGACAAAATTGTTTTTCCTCCATTCCGTCAGTAGAAGTTTTGCAATTACCACACCGGTTGGCTCCAGGCTATTTGTATCACGTCCATATAGCCCCTCTCACATGCACCCAGTAGTTATAAAATTTGAAGGGGATAGGCCCTGCATTCTTGTGCTCATAGATGGTTAGAATAATTGGAGAGTGGTCTGAAACTCCTGGGTTGAGGAAGTCCACCTCAGAGGTTGGCATGTCAATGAGCCATTCCTGGTTATTCATTGCCCTGTCGAGTTTTGACATGATTCTATGTGTACCTTGTTCCTTATTGCTCCATGTAAGAAAACACCCCTTGTACTGGCAAACAAATAGCCGTGACTTTGAAGCACATTCTGCGAGGTCTATAAAGTGTCTAGGCTGTCAGGACTAGTACTGTTGGTCAGGTAAAACCAAGGTCAGAGGCCTTTCAAGACTTTCCTAATGGTCTCAAAACTCAATGTTCCCTTTTGATAAGTGCCCAAATGCTTAGCAACTATATTATAGGGGGAAGGTTTGAGCTCTTGACTGTGAGGACGTGTTGCCTCCATTGCATAGTCGGGCAAGACTGTACCGCTAGCATTTTTATTGTTTTTTTGCATTGCTTTTCAACTTCAAACTTGTATTTCCATCGATCGATAACATCGAACTAGTCTTGAGAAACGTCCTTCCGAACGTTCCTCCCCATTGTAATCTATTAAATGTGAATGAGAGCTTTTACTGACTATTGTGCATTATTATATTGTCTACAGATTGATATTATGCATTCTCAAGTTAATATTTGTGTCCGTCAAAGTAACTACTCATAGGCTTACTAGTGAATTGGATAGCTAGTGCCGCACAGATTACTAGTCCGTGACAGTTTGTATCAGAACCAGAGCTTGTTGAATGCAAACCAGGATGCAGGAACTAAATGAGCGCCTTAGCGCTATGGAGGAACGACAGGCTAGTCGAATGCATAGACTAGAAAGCAGAATGGACCAGTTGAACACTTTGGGAGAACAGATTAGTCGGTTGGATGGACTCTTTTCACTGGCAGACAGAGTGTCTTCGCTGGCTGAGCACGTTGATAACTTAGAAGGGTGGACAGTCGCTATGGAAGAGTCGCTTCACCCCACAGCTCAGGTGATGAGTGACTTCCAATTACAGTTGGAGGACTTATATGCAAGGGTTGGCTTGCTTACTAAGGCCACAGGGACAACTGATCACCATAGGATGAAAGTGCTCGAGCCAAAGTCGTATGCTGGGGCACGAGATGGGAAGGAGTTAGAGAACTTCTTGTTTGATCTGGAGCAACATTTTCGCGAGGTGAACCCCGAATCCAAAGAAGACAAAGTTACCATGGCGACCATGTACTTAGCAGGTGATGCAAAACTATGGTGGAGAACGAAATATGCAAATATGGAAGAAGGTCGCATCCTTATTAGAATTTGGGCAGACCTCAAGAAGGAACTCAGAAATCAATTCTTGCCTGAGAACACTGATTTCTTAGCAAGGAGGAAGCTCCACACCATCAAACAGACAGGCAATATTCGAGACTATGTCCGACAATTCTCAACTTGCTTGCTAGATATTCAAGACATGTCTGAGAAGGACAAACTTTTCTGTTTCATGGAATAAGCTCAGCCGCTTCTACAAGCAGAATTGCAAAGGCATAAGGTGACAGATATTACAAGTGCTATTGTGGCAGCAGAAAGGTTTAGCGATTATATGCCCATGAATGGATCCACTTCACTCAATCACTCCACAGCTAGAACTAGCAGTACCAATTCAAGCTCAGGGTCGAATGCTCGCTCACCTCACCAAAACTGGGGAAACTCAAGTCAGAACCGAGGAAACTACAATTCCCGGCCGTCCAACCATATTGGAGTTCCAACAAAAATTGGAATGTCAGCTCTAGCAACTCAAATTACAACAACAAAGGAGGGCAAAACTACTCTGGGCAGTGGAGACCATCTGCCCCTGCCCCATGCATTCTTTGCAATAGCAGGGATCACCCAACATGCAAATGTCCATCCAAACCAGCTCTACACTCATTAATTTTCCTGCTTCAAGCAGAACCTTCTAACTCGACCGCATCGAGCTCGAACCCCACCAACAGTGAGACCTCCAAGATGGGAGCTCTCCGCAAGCTCAATGCTGTCAAAGGAGAAATTTATGAGCACCCACACAAGAAGGCTTTGCAATACATCGACATCACTATCAATGGGTTTCCTTCCAAAGCATTGTTGGATTCCGGAGCGACATATAATTTTATTGCCCCAGATGAAGCTAGACGTGTGGGTCTGAACTTAGAAGGAGATGTGGGTAAGTTGAAAGCTGTTAACTCTGAGACAATCTCTATTAATGGTATGGCTAGAGTTGTGCCACTACAGGTTGGTCCATGGGAAGGAAGATCAAACTTCTTGGCCGTTCCACTTGATGATTTTAAGGTGATTCTTGGCCAAGAATTCTTTCGAGGAGCTGAAGCAGGACCATTACCTTTCATGGACTCCTTGGGGTTTTTCGGACCCAGACTACGCATTGTACCAACATCAATTCGACCAACAACTCATGATAGAATATTTTCGGCGCTCCAAGTCAAGTAAGGCTTGGCCAAAGGAGAAGATTCATACTTAGCTGTGGCAAAGCTAGAGATGGAAGATGATACTAGCAAAATCCCTAAGGAAGTTGCCCAAGTTATTGCTGACTTCAGCGAAGTGATGCTGAATGAATTGCCAAAGAATCTACCTCCCAGAAGGCTCATTGATCACGAAATTGAGTTAGTCCCTGGTGCCAAGCCACCCGCACGTAGTCCATATCGCATGAGCCCTCCAGAGCTGACCGAATTGAGAACACAACTAGATGGCTTGTTGGAGTCGGGATTCATTCGGCCCTCTAACGCACCTTATGGGGCACCTGTTATTTTTCAGCGGAAACATGATGGCAGTCTTTGCCTTTGTGTTGATTATAGAGCCTTGAAAAAAGTCACTATAAAGAACAAATACCCGTTGTCGTTCATTGCAGATTTATTCGACCAACTTGGATCCGCCAGATACTTCACAAAACTCGACTTGAGATCAGGTTACCATCAGGTCCGCATTGCTGCTGGTGACGAACCCAAAACTGCTTATTCTACTAGATATGGGTCATATGAGTTCCTAGTAATGCCTTTCGGCTTGACCAATGCTCCAGCTACATTTTGCACCCTTATGAATGGCCTGTTCCTTCACCTTCTGGACAAGTCTGTGGTTGTCTATCTTGACGACATTGTGGTTTATAGTGGGACTATAGAAGAACACCTACATCATTTGTGAGAGGTGTTCCAAATCTTTAGGGATAATCATCTATTTGTCAAGAAGGAAAAGTGCTCGTTCGGCCAGACCCAGATCAATTTCTTGGGTCATGTTATTGGCAATGGCAAGATTCGGATGGACATGGAAAAGTCAAGGCAATCCATGATTGGAACTCTCCTAAGAATGTGTCTCAACTACGTTCTTTCCTTGGACTCACAAACTATTATCGTCGCTTCATAAGGGACTACTCTAAGAGAGCTGTTGCCCTGACAAATTTGTTGAAACAAGACCGAACATGGGAATGGGATAGGCAGTGTGAAGCTTCATTCCAAGACTTGAAATTGGCCGTGATGAACGATCCAGTATTGGCCTTGCCAGACATCACCAAGTCCTTTGAAGTACAAACAGATGCATCTGATTATGCCTTAGGGGGAGTTTTACTTCAAGATGGTCACCCGGTAGCATATGAGAGTCGAAAGTTGAATGATACAGAGTCTCGTTACTCAGCTCAGGAAAAGGAATTGCTAGCCATCGTACATTGTTTACGGGTGTGGAGACACTACCTCTTGGGATCTCAAGTCTTTGTTAAAACGGATAATGCTGCAGCAAGCCATTTCCTTACTTAGAAGATGCTAACCTCCAAGCAATCTCGTTGGCAAGAAAAATTAGCATAATTTGACTTAGTATTGGAATACAAGCCAGGGCGCACTAACAATGTAGCTGATGCACTCAGTAGAAGGGCAGACCTTGCAGTGCTAACCCATACTGGTCCGAGTTACACTATCTTGGAGAAGATCAAAGTAGGCCTACAGACAGATCCACAAGCGAAGGCCATTACAGAGTTGATCAAGCAGGACAAAACTCTACGGTTCTGGATAAAAGATGGAGCAATACTCACAACTGGTAATCGCCTCTATGTTCCGAGAACTTCGGGTTTGAGAAAAGAACTTTTGAGAGAATGCCATGACACCCATTGGGCGGGACATCCAGGCTGGAGATGAACACTTGCATTGTTAGAGAGGGGGTACTATTGTCCACAGATACAGGATGATGTAATGGCCAATGTTCGAACATGTCTTATTTGCCAGCAAGATAAGGCTGAAAGAGATCGCCCAATAGGCTTACTAGAGCCCCTGCCTGTTCCAACTCGTCCTTGGGAAAGTGTTTCCATGGACTTCATTACGGGGTTACCGAAAGTGGAGGATTTCAGGAGTATCCTTGTCGTTGTTGACCGATTTTCAAAGTATGTGACCTTTGTGCCGACCGGATTGACTTGCACAGCCGAAGATACGGCGCAATTGTTCCTCAAGTATGTAGTGAAGTATTGGGGACTGCCCGAAAACATTGTTAGCGACCATGATGCTCGCTTCACAGGAAAGTTCTGGAAGGAGTTGTTCAAGCTCTTGAGATCCAAACTTAATATGTCGACAAGCCAACATCCCCAATCTGATGGATAGACTGAGCGCTTTAACTCTATGCTTGAAGAATACCTTCGTCATTTTGTAAGTGCAAACCATAAAAATTGGGTGGGACTACTTGATGTTGCACAATTCTGTTTCAACTTACAAAAGAGCTCAGCTACTCACTCCAGCCCCTTTTAGTTGGTTACTGGTCAGCAACCATTGACACCACATACAGTACTTACCGGATACCAAGGACCCAGCCCAAGAGCTCTTGAATTTTTCAAAGCTTGGCAGAAAAACATTGAAGTTGCTCGAGCCTATCTTGAGAAAGCCTCCCGTCACATGAAGAAATGGGCTGACAAGAAACGACGAATTGATCCTTTTTGAATTCGGGGACTTGGTATTGGTGAAGCTAGATATGTTCAACAAGTATAAAAGGACAGCTAGAGCACACAACAATCTGTTTCGCAAGTATGAGGGACCGGTACAGATTATTGAGAAAGTCGGCAAAGTCTCCTATCGCATCAAGTTACCACATTGGCTCCTTTTCACCCATCCTGTCTTCCATGCAAGTAACTTGAATTCCTACCATGCAGATGCCACTGATCCCACAAGAAATGTATCTACACGAGCATTGCCTAAGCAACCTACTAAGCCAGATCGAGAAGTGGAAGAAATCTAAGCAGACCGCTTCATCAACAACACCGGCCCGGATAGAGAGTATTTGGTCAAGTGGCAGGATGAACCTCCTTCAGAGATCAGTTGGGAGCCAGTCGAGCATCTGCTGCCATACCTCTCAAAGCTGGAAGAGTACATGGAAAATTTCACTGCGAGGGCGTCAGCGAATTGAGTGTGGGAGAGTGTCAGGACTAGTACTGTTGGTCAGGTAAAACCAAGGTCAGAGGCCTTTCAAGACTTTCCTAATGGTCTCAAAACTCAATGTTCCCTTTTGAAAAGTGCCCAAATGCTTAGCATCTATATTATAGGGGGAAGGTTTGAGCTCTTGACTGTGAGGACGTGTTGCCTCCATTACATAGTCGGGCCAGACTGTACCGCTAGCATTTTTATTGTTTTCTTTGCATTGCTTTTCAACTTCAAACTTGTATTTCCATCGATCGATAGCATCGAACTAGTCTTGAGCAACATCCTCTCGAACGTTCCTCCCCATTGTAATCTATTGAATGTGAATGAGAGCTTTTACTGACTATTGTGCATTATTATATTGTCTACAGATTGATATTGTGCATTCTCAAGTTAATATTTGTGACCGTCAAAGTAACTACTCATAGGCTTACTAGTGAATTGGATAGCTAGTGCCGCACGGATTACTAGTCCATGACACATGCCTTATCTCTTCTCCTCCTACTCTTTGCTGTGAGTTCAGGATTGAGTTGAAGTCACCCAATACGGACCATGGAAGTTTGTTGTTTGCTGAGAAAGATTCAAGTTCAAGCCATAATTCCTTCCTGATGGTATTGGAGCTGCTACCATAAATGAATGTTAAGATGCATGTGAAACCATTCGGCCAGACAGCATGCAGAAATATGGCCTGTGCTGATCATGACACTACGCTAATATTGGCTGCTTGAGGGTCCCAAAGGACCCAGATTCTCCCTCCTTGTATTAGGTCACTATTATCCACGGCTTGCCAATCACGGACCAGTTCCCGTTGAAGTTTTTATCTCTTGTCATTGCTGACTTTTGTCTCCACCAAACCAATGATACTAATTTTTGCTTATGTATTAGTTGCCTCACTTCATGTTGCTTTAGGGGGTCATTGAGGCCCCTCACATTCCAGCATGCAGACTTAACCATCTAAACCTTCTGGTTGTGTGATTTCACCCCCCACTGGGTTAGATTCTTCCTGTTCGATTGAGTGCTTAGGCGCTCTAGTGCTTTGAGACCATTTAGGTTCAGGCTCCAGTATTTGTAAAACATCAAAAGGATTGCCCTTACTTCTCAAATTATGGATTCGGGCCTGAGGCTGTTGCTTCCTATTCCCAGTCTCCAACCCCTTGCTGGTAGCTCCCTGAGATGACTTCGATGTTGTCTCCTTTCAGCGTCCAGGAGCGCATAATGTTCTAGGCGCTGATGGTTCTTTATCATGCTAGCTAGGCGCAATTGAATCCGCATCAGTTTTGCTAGGACTGGCTTTGAACCCCAAGCTGTGGGATGGGGTAGTCCTTTGTGGTTGGGTACAAGCTCTTTGTGCACTGGCTATTATCCAAGTTGTTTCCATTACTTGCATGTCAACACTACACTAAAAATGGCCATTAGCAACGATTTTAAACCGTGGGGGTAACCCATTGTAACGGTTTAGAGCCGTGGGCTGTAGAGGCGTCGCTAAATCCCAGTAACGGCTAAAAACTGTGGAAAAAATATTAGCAACGATTTTATCTTGAGGACGGTTGATGATTTAGCCACGGTTATAAACCGTTGCAACAATCTTAGCCACGGTTCTAAGCCGCCGTGGCTAGGAGTAGCAACGGCTTAAAACCGTTGCAAGTTATAGCCACGGTTCTAAGCCGTGACAATAGGTTTAGCAACGGTTTTAAGCCGTGGCCAATACTAGCCACGGTTTGTAGCCGTTGCAATAATTAGCCACGGTTTTAAGCCGTGGCAAATTTTTTTTATTTTTTATTTTTTTTAAGCCATGGCAATATATGTGATCACCCAAAAATATCTTTTAAGATCTGACTAGCACCAATACCCTATACTAATTGCAATTCATAATCTAATCAAACTTTTTTCTTTTTTTTTATGTAAACAAAATTCATTCACGAAGAAAGAAGTACATCCATAAACAAAATATAAGAGAGAAAAGCTGGGGATTATAGGGTTTCCTTTGTCCCCAATCTTTTAAAAAGCCTAAACTAAAATACATTTCATCCTCAATTACAAGAACCAAATAAAAAGAAGAAGAAATGTAGGCTGTTTCAACTCTAGTTGTAGGCTGTTTCAGAGCAGCCATGGAAGAAGCAGCAGCACTGCAAATATTTTGAACAAAATGAGTAATGACTCCTCAGTCAAACCAATAAAGATACACAGTAGCAGAAATAACCACTGACCTTCTTTATGATGCAAAGTTGATAAGAACATCAGCGGTTGGGTGTGCTGCACAAGCCGCATCAACGCTGCAGAATATATCCAAAAGTATATGAGAAAACTTTAGAATTTCGCAAATAATATAACCACTGACCAACTAAAGATTTTATGTTCAAATTGAAATTAATCTACAACCTCTTAAATTGGACATCATCTTGTAGCTAATTGTACTTCATTGACAGGCAACATATTTGATGAAGATGTTGGAGCCGGTGTAGAAACATGGACTGCTGATGAATTGAGGGTTGTAAGAGAAATATGCTGAAATAGCCTCCATGACTAAATTTAACTAGTGGATATTTGAGATTGTGCATGTAACATACCCTGTGAGAGTCTTTGCAAGAGCGCACTCGTGATCCTTTATTCTATGTCCTTCATCAATAATCATGTAGTGCCAGGTAATTTTCTTAAGAAATGTTTTGTCTTTGTCCCTCATTATCAGATTATAGTGGGTGATCATCACATTGAATTTTCCCTCCCCGCATACTCCTCCCTCGTTGCTTTCCTTTCATCTTGGCGTCCATCATACATAACTGCACCAATGTTGCATCCACAAGTATGCTGAATATAACATATACTGGCAGCATAATAGGAGATTAAAAAAAAAAACCAAAACTCACTCTACCTAGGAGCCCAGGTTGCAAATTCATGAACCCAGTTAGGGAGCACAGCCTTAGGAGCAACTATTAAGTATAGTCCAGTTACACCTTTGTTCTCCATTAGATATGCAATCAATGATATGGTTTGAATTGTCTTCCCTAATCCCATCTCATCAGCCAAAATGCCATTTAGGTTGTTGTCGAACAAAGAAAGCATCCATTCAAGTCTTTCCAGCTGGTAAGGTCTTAGCTCTCCACCTTGAAGCATAGACGGTTGCTCAGTAACCTGTAGAGTTGTCAATGATGGAAGGTAGATGTTACCTTATAGTAGCATGTCGTAACATTCTCATAAAAGCCAGTAATATGACAACTAACTCGATGTCACATGCATGCAAAATCAACCCAAACATGCATATAGGGCATAAAGGATGAATTGCTGAAGTTATTAGAAGATAAAATTCAAAGAAAATCAACATATGTAAAGACTCAAAGTTTACCTTTTCATGAATTGAGTGAATAACAGAATTATATTTCTGTTGGCCTTCAAGTAAATCATTTGTCTTAACATACCTATCCGAATCTAAATTAGTGACATCTACATCTTCTTCTTCTTCTAGTGGCATATCTGTTGGGCTTTCACTCTTAGAAGTGGACAACTGAGACAAATCATCAGCTTCTACGTCTTTTAGAGGTTCAATGTCATTAGTATGTTCTGCATCCTTTTGCCTTTGAACAGCAGCTCCCAGACAAACAAGAAGATCATTAGTTTTTCCAAGAAGTGTTGTCAATCTTTCATTCTTGCCAAGCGGTAAAGCCACTGAAAATCGAAATTACCAACTATGAATTCTTGTGTGCAACCAAAATATGAGTAAATCATCCAATACCTTTGGCTCAAAGAAAAGGGTAGGATTTGGGTCACGTATGCATGACAATAGTAGTCCTTTTGCTTGTTGTGGACTGCGAGGAATGACCACCTATCCAAGAAATTTTAGTGGGTTACATTTAGACCTTGGATTCATATTGGCAGACATAAGATGAATAAAATTGGCTAATCAAGGAAAAATACTTTTTTTGACACTTGGAATGGGAGGTAAAATGTTACTTTGATACATTCCAGAGCAGTGTTTGATGAGAGAACAAGGTAATACAAACAAGAAGTAAATAAATAATTGCCACATCCAAAGTGATACAAAGGGGTCTCATATCGAGTGATGGAAAGCACCCAAAACTTGTTCCTTCTCACAAAGCATTCAGATTTCGTGATTTGTGAGTTGGAATCCATATCTTTTCCTCTTATAACCATTAAGTTAGAGACACAGCCAGAACAGGCAGACAAGAATGCAGGGAATGAAGAGAACAAACCTTGATACCTGGAACATGACAAAAGAAAGCCTCTGGAGATTGAGTGTGATAATGCCTCGCACTTGCCTTGGCAATGTCTCTTTAAAACTTGCATCTGTACATACAAAACAAACATCCATAAGATCACAAAAGAGAGAAAACCATTCAACATGTATATACATATGAAAAAATATGAACAAGAGAATATAGTACATCCCATTGTTCAACTTGTCCTGATCCATAGATCATAACAAGAAAATCCATTAAAACTTCTTTCATGTATACATTTATAACAAGAGAAACCCAGATAATTTCTCATTCAACCATATACAGGTGATAAACTAAAAATGTTCAAGAGAAGTTCCAAGACAAACCTATGCAGTATTGAATACCACATTTTTACAGTCCGGTAGGATGCTCACAGACCACGCAGGTAAATGATATGTGTTCCCATTGAATTTCACAACTGCATCAGATTTATCGTCGAGGTTGGCAAGAAAAACAGCACATACTCCTGAATCTGTTTTGTAAACATGTGCCTGAGATGGAGAGAATTTCCAAATTAAACTATTGCTATTACTTATTCAACACTCAGTATAAATGAACTGCAATATTTGCAATATTTGAACCGATAGGAATGTTGGTTGGGTCAGTGGCTACCAAGGAAAAAAAAGCATTTAGAAATTATCTGAAAAACCTCGTTGATCCAGTAAGAATTAAGAATCTTGAGGCCACCCAATTTGTGTGCGTATCTTCCCCTCCAGTTCCTGCAAGATATCAAGTAATATCATCAAACAGAAAGTGACAGCCACTGAATAGATAAATGTAAAGAAAAATGAAAATTTTTCCAACTAGAGCTCAGACAGAAATGAAAAATTGCCACAACAGTTATCATAATATATTTCCTAATGTTCGCAGGTTTAAGAATTAATTTTATCATGAAAATTCATCAATCACCAACCCAATGATGCATCAAACTTTCTCTTTGGTCTTAATTGTATATTATTTTTCAATAGCTCTACCGATGATGATGCATCAAACTTGTCACCCATATCCAACTTGTCCCTTAACTACTTAAACAAGTTTCTCCTAAGGTGTATGTCCCATATCCAACTTGTCACCCAGCCATGCATCAAACTCTAAAATTTCCCATACTTCCTAGTTGTTGTCAAAAAAGACTAAAGTATATGAAACTTTCAATCAACATAGTTCAAAATTTTCAACCAATGTGGTGAACAAAGAATGTGCATTTTAACACCTGAATGGAGATGTTAGCAGCAGAATGAACAGTCAAAGCATAAGTTTTCAAGAGATTATACAGCTATGATTGAAATGCAGTGCAAGTTCATAGAACACAATCGCCTACAAAAACATGAGTGACAACATAATCAACTTTGATTAACTTTTTCCAGCTAAAGGTAGCATTGTTAAGAAGTGAATATTGAGCAAGATTCTAAAATAGAGGATGGTGCTTTCATATTCATGCCCTACCATGTCAAACAGCAACATTTCACCATATGCAACACCAAGATTATACATAGCATCAGCATAGTGCCAGTTGTAGTACAAAGCCTTCTTGTAGTATGCGACACCTTGGTTGATGTCTCTCTCCAGTTTTACCTGAAAAATATTACTGAACCCAGAATCAAATACAGACCAAGTAAACATGGCAAAAGCAATGATAAGGGAACCAATGGCTACGCTATAGCAATGGATAATAAGGACTCATTTGGCACAACATCAATAAGTTAACAAATCTTGATAAAGGTTTGTTATATAATTCAAGCTACTATGCTTCATAGAGGCTGAAAAAAATACTGAAAACAGATAACAGAGAAAACTCAATAAAAGAAAAACTATGAGAAACTGGTAGCCGTGAAACTTGAGTTCCTATTCAAATCAATGAACTATGGATGTTCTAAAAGAAAAGCACACATTATTCCACCCGACAAGGTTTGCAACATACTGTTTATATAATTAGGTTTCTCCACAATTTTTTTCCTATTTTTTAGAAAAAAAAATATACATATATATACCATATTTACTGATAACCATCAACACGAAGAATGGGATGAAACGAGACCCAAGGCAAACACTGTAAAACTTATCCCCTGAATGAGACATTGAAGAGCAGCCTAAAACAAAAAATATTTTTTTTCCTAAGATTCTAAATTTATTAACAAGCTGTTGGATTACAAAGAAGTAAATATTAGGATTAGGATTATGATTATGATTATGATCGTGTCACAAGATAACCCCTTAATATGTCTAAGTTTACATCATATTATCCACCTCCCTACAGTTTGCCTTTCTTGTGGAAATGAAAGGAAATGGTGAAATAAGCAAGGATAATCATTTGCAGGTTTCACTTGGTTTTAACCATAACCAATTTATCATGACATTGATTGATCATGGTAGGGTCAGTTTGATCTTAATTTTTTTTCTTTAGTAGCTCGTCTGAAACTCTCAAATATCAGTGTGGTAGGTTGGAGGGCCCTGTTTGTAGTTTTATATCAGAGAAGTGATGAGACAATGGTTTAAAGTACAACTTGCTCAAGAGGTCAAGGGTTCAAATTTTCTTAGTAGCATGTGTTTTTGGAAACAAAGAAAAACATAAAATGAAGTTTGTACATGGGGGTCTGTTCCAAGAAAATGAAGCAGCACAAGTCGATCAACTTGAATATTTAAATGAGATTGATGGTTCTTTGCTCAACATGAGGCTGAAGTGTCCGATTCAAATTATGAACTTCTTAAAGAATATTTGAAAATGAATGGATACAAAAAGCAGCCTGACAGTGAAATCAAACTTAACAAATGATTCAGTTATGTCTAATCATTTTTCTCTCATATAATTCCATTATACATACATATAAACCTATAAGAATTGTATTCAACATTCCATAGAATCAAATAAAGCGGTAAAAAATTTAACTAAAAGCTAATACTAGGAATTGTCAGCAAGATTTCAAAATTAAGGCAAAATCCCAAGCTCAAATTTGAAATTTAAAACCTCCTATAAATATTCAAATACTGTTATTTTTTTTAGAGGACAATATCTTGCCATAAAGATCACCCCCAAGAAAATTTAAACATCTTCACTTTTTGTAGCATACTAAAATGTATTTGAGGATTTAATGAATATTCGATTTCATCACTAAATTGAAGACTACATTAGTCTTCATTTTGACGGTGTTAGAAAGTTAAAAATAGTCAATGTTTGTATAAATAATCAAACGCAGTAAAAAGCTTAATACTCTAGATAATGACCCTTAATTACGAGGATTTATCCTATGGTTAAAACAAAAACAACAGAGTTAAAAAGAAATGGAAGACCACCTTTGTCCCTACGTCTGTCAAGGCTATAGCCATGTTATTATTTGCAATCTCAAAGTTAGAAGAAACAGCCAAACACCTGAGATACAAATAGTAAATCTGAATGTCAAGTCAATGGAGGTATCAAACAGCATGAAACGAAAGGTTAGCATCCAAGAAGAATCAATAACAAACTAGTTAGTACCTTTCATAACAAGATATAGCTGATTCCAAATCCCCACGATTATATAGATAACACCCATGTTGCAATATGCTTCAGCATACATAGGCCTTTGAAGGGCAGCCTTCTCATAGCAACTAAGAGCCATATCGTACTGCATCATTTCAGAATATACAACTCCAAGGTTGTAATACGCAAGCTGCATAGTGGAAAACAAAAGGTACTTAAGAAATAAATACATGCAGCAATGCACATGCCAGGAAAAACTGTTTGCCACCCTATAGTATTGAAGAATATTATTACAGTATAAAAAATAGTCCACCCCAGAATATTGAAACAAATATTATTACAGCATAGTGGGGGTCTATTTTGAGAGCTTCAAAATATTTCTGGATCCCCTCCTGAGTGTTGCCAGCAAGCTTTAAGCTTGTACCAAGATCTGTCAGTACAATGGCAAGGCATTCTGCTGCAGGTTTGTATGTAGGGTCTGCTCGCAAGGCCTTTTGATATGACTGCAACAAGGTAAATTATTATAAGGATGAATAATCACTTTGATATTATGTCTTATTATATTTTGAAGGGTAAAACCATTGAATACAACCAACAAATACATAATGTACAGTAACAAGAGGAAACTGCCAAATTATCTCATAAAACTAGATCATCCAGATGTACCAAAATGAATTCCTTTGGGAGCATCATCAACATTAAACATGTCCGAGTCTGCTTGGATGCAGAAAATCACAAAACTTTAAAAAAAGACATACTTGTGCGTTCAACATAACATTTAGCAAACATGAAGAACAACACATCCTGTTTTAGATCGTGAATTATGAGATGGAATACCCTCTTATGTATCAAATATTACATAAAACTTGCATCACATATGCAGACAAGAAAATTCCACTTACAAAATAGAAAATTGAATATAATTGCTGAATGATGACTATGTTGTTGCTGGGTTGATAGGTAGGGGCAGTGTTTTCTTGATCTATTCCATTTTTTGTTTCAAGGGGTTCAGGGAGGTTAAATTCCTTTTTACCCTTTTGCTTTGTTGTTTAATTCAGCTTCTGTTTCACTCTCTTTCTCAGTATTAATAAATTTGAACCTTTTTTTGAAAATATATATATAATAACTAATAATTACTAGTTCTCTTTCATTTTAATAATATTCTATCTTTAACGAAAATAAAATGGAATGGGATGCAAAAGACGAGGAAGATATGCATGGATGGAGTCGTTAGCACATCATAGAGAAGGCTCTAAAAGGTATTGGTTAGTGCTCATGAAAAAAGTTTGGGCACTATCAGCCACTATGCACTGTTTAAGGTGAGAAGAAAAAGGAATATCTGACACTAACTCCTAACAATGAAGAAACTAACACAAGCCCCTGCGGATACTGTAACCTCGCACTGGATTACCATAACATTCTAGGCTTCGAACAAGAACTCTACAGACACCAAAAGTGATAGATGTCAAAAAAGGAAAAGGAGACTGACAACCATATGGCTGCAAGGGGTACGAATTCCATACAAGTGTTTCACTGAAAATTTTATGATGTATAGACCCAACAATCGAAAGCAACCTTAAAATGATTTATCTTAGAACAAGCTTCGAGTTTCATCCATGAAGCTTTAGCTTAGAACAAATTTACTCGAAAAAGAGAGAGAGAAGATGCAAATTAAAATGATTTATCCTTGTTTAAATACCTCATTATGTTTCAACTTTTCCAGTGTAAACTCTTGGTTTAAACCAATCATCCTGCACAGAATACAAGGAACGCAAAAAAGGAGATTTCTTCAAATAAGATTTTGTCTTCTATCATCAGTAGTTCATATATCCTAAAGATGAAAAAATTTCAACTAAGCTACTTGATCTGCACTAGTAATGACCTACCTGGCCTGTAGTTCTGCAACCTTGAGAAGCAATACTCATTCTCTTTCAAAAACCTCGGCCTGCCCAAAAAAGAAATAAAATAAATTTCTTGGTTTACAAAAGAATGGGATATATATTTACTAAGAAGAAGAGATCAACAAAAAAAAAATCAAACTGTTTTGTTTTGCTTTGCAGTGGAATTTCAACACTATCCTCGAAAAGTATATTTACTAAATTACATTTTTTAATAAAACTAATAACCAGTCATGAACATCATCCTTATTGTACTCATCTTCCTTTATATATTTCACATAAATCTTACCTGAACATCATCCTCATAGTTTCATTTTTACGTGGGTATTCCAACTTTTGTATCGTAAATTTTCTTTCTCCTTGCTCATAACATATTTTAATTGTATATTCTGAACATGAACAAATCTCAATATTTCGACATTACTGAAGAGTCTCTAAGGACAAAAATTAAAGCTTTCCAGCATATACATTCTAATCTTAGAATAGCTTAAACCATCCAAGTAGCTAAACCCAGTAAATGAAGTTGTAAATTCCCAAACTACTACTCTAAATATATTCACTTTCCAAGAAAGGAAACACCTCATATACAATATTTTAATACTGAGACTAACTAGAACCCTAAACGGATGACAACCTAATTCAATTCAAGCAAAAGTAAGGATCCTCAAATAAAAATAACTTTCCAAGACATCAAAATTTCCCAAGTTGAAAACCCACTCACAAGAATCATGATTGAAGTTGAACAATAGAATAAAAAACTCAACTTCATTGTAATGAAATAACCGAAGATAAAGCCAAGAATGAAAAAGAAGCTACCTTGTGATCTCCTCCACTAGTTGCAAACCTAATGCCACCAGGTTGAATATCAATGGAGAAAATCTGCATTCCTTCATGCCTATCCGAACCTGGCTTCTCTGCAATCATCTTTGCTTCTGGGTATCTAAAATCCCACTTATTTTTCACTATCCCTGCACTCAAAGAACAAAAGGGTACTCAAATCCCATGGTTTGGGATCAAAATAGGAAATGGGGTCATCAGAGAAAAACTTATAAAGGACAAATTTTGTGTGGGTTCTTGAAGGATTTTGTTCGCTTGAAACAGATCTGAAGAAGAAGAAGGATCTTACCTAGAAGGAGATCTGAACCAATCTGAGAGCAGGGCGAGAACCTCTTCTCCTCGCTGGAACCCCTTATCTTCGCTGGATCTGAGATCAGGGCAGACAGCTGCTCGCTGGATCTGAGATCAGGGCAGAGAGCTCATCGCTTGATCTGAAGCTCTCGCTGGATCTAAAGCTCCTCGCAGAGATCAGGGTAGAGAGCTCCTCGATGTGTTGGACAAAGAGATCAGGGCAGGGAGCTCTGAGAGCCCAACCTAGTTTCTGCTGCCTCCTGGTTCAACGCATCTTCTACTCGGATAACATCATAAACTATGCCAAGTTTATTCCCTTTTCATTAATTTGATGTTCTTCTTCAACTCGATTCTCTCAAGATCTAAAGAAGAAGAAGGAGAAGAAAAGTTTGAGAATTTGCTTCGGTTCTTCATCTTCTTCTTCAGTTCGTCCTTCTTCTCCTCTGCGCCAAACATCTCTCGAAATTTTTTTCGCAATAACCGCGCAAACTGATGTAGGTCGAAATAGCAAAAAAAATTTCGCCATTTTTTTGCAATGACAGCGCCAAATTTTTTTTGCCAAAGCGCGACAGAGCGCGAAATCCACTCTCCCCCCATTTTTGCCAGAGCGCGAAATCACTCACTCGCAGGAGCACGGCACGTGCAAAACGGTTTACTTTAGCAACGGTTTTTGGCCGTTGCACAATATAGCAACGATTTTTGGCCATGGCTAATGTACCCACGGTTTAGAGCCGTGGCTAACTATTTTTGTAGCCACGGTTTTAGGCCGTTGGCCACGCTATCCACGCTTTATAGCCGTGGTAAATAAACCAACGGCTTAGAGCCGTGGCCACGCCCCCGTAGCTAAACAAACATTTTAGTGTAGTGTAAAGAGCTGCTGCAGCGTAACCAGGATATCTTTGCCTGGACCATGTGGGATATGGTGGGGAACAATCCATCGATAATCACTCATCGCCTCGAGGTCGACCCCTTGAAGAAAATCGTCTGGCAGAAGAAGAGGCTTGTGGTGCCCGAAAGGAACACGATCATAAACAAAGAGGTACAACATTTACTTGACACGAACATGATCAAGGAAGCGCAATACCCTGATTGGCTGGAAAACACCGTTCCCGTAAAAAAAAGGGAAGTGGGGAGTATGCGTAGACTACACTTACTTAAACAAAGCCTGCCCAAAAGACAACTTCCCACTCCCCCGCATTGTTCAGATCGTAGACGCCACTTCGGGACACAACCTACTCAGCTTTTTGGACACCTCTTCAGGCTACAATCAAATATTGATGCACCCTCCGCCAGATAAAGAGAAAACCTATTTCATAACGGAAAAAGGAAGATAATGCTATAGGGTAATGCCATTCGGCTTGAAGAATGCAAGGGCTACTTACCAATGATTGGTCAACCGAATGTTCAAAGAGCAGATTGGTAGAAATATGGAAATATACATCGATGACATGCTGGTCAAAAAGCCTTCGCAGTCCCGACCACAAACGAGATCTTGGTGAAGCATTCGACCAACTCAGGAAATACCAGATGAAACTCAACCCACAAAAGTGCACGTTCGGAGTCGTGGAAATTCCTAGTCTACATAGTGTGAAAAAGGCGGATCGAAGCTGATCCAAAACAGATTTAGTCTTTTCACGACATGAAATCCCCGACCAATATCATAGACGTTTAGAGCCTGATTGGGAGGGTAGTAGCACTCAATAGTTTTATATCAAAGTCGTCCGACAAATGCCTCCCATTCTTCAAGATACTAAGATGGAGCAAAGTATTCTCGTGGAACGAGGAATGTGAACAAGCCTTTCAGAACCCGAAAGCATACATGGGGAGTCAAAGCTACCCTCGAAGCCTGCAATAGGAGAAACATTATTCCTGTACTTGTCTATTTCCAAACACGTTGTTAGTTCAGCTTTTGTTCAAGACGACCAAGGAACTCAAAGGCCAGTATACTACATCAGCAAAACCTTTGTAGAAACAGAAGAACACTATCCAGACTTGGAAAAGTTGGCTCTGGCATTGGTCGTATCCTCTAGGAATCTGAGGCCCTATTTTCAAGCCCTATTCCATAATGGTCCTGAACAAACATCCACTCCACTCGTTGTCGCATAAACTTGAGTAGTCTAGCAGGATGGTGAAATGGTTAGTAGAATTCGGGCAGTTCAACATAAGCTACGCTCCAAGAACAACCATCAAAGTCCAGGCGCTTGCAGATTTCATTGCTGAATTTACCAGCGGAGAAGAGCCGAGGGTAGACTTTCAACCCTTGGAATTAGATGTCCAAGCATGGACCTTGCGCTGCAACAAATTTTCAACAGATAGGGCGAGTTGAGCAGGGATCACACTCCGCTCCCCCAGCGGCTACACTCTCGAAAAGGCCGTCAGATTCGGCTTCCCCACTTCAAATAATGAGGTCGAATACAAAACATTCATGTCCAGCCTGAAGCTAGCTATCAGGATCGGCATAGATCACCTAACAACATACAGTTACTCAAGACTAGTGGTCAATCAGGTCAAAGGAGATTTCAGTAGCAAAGATTCCCACATGATAGCCTACCGCAACAAGGTACTTGGCGTAATGGGAAAATTCAAGAGCTGCCAGGTCACACAGTGCCCCCGAGACGATAACCAAAGAGCTGACGATCTAGCAAAAGAAGCCTCAGCCTCCAACGAAGTTTCAAGTGGCCTCATTGAGTATCAAGAAAAGTCAAGCCTCGATGAGGATGAGCACAAAGTTATCTGCGTCGTGGAAGCACAAACAAATTTGAAGACTCCGATACTAGAATATATAGCGTCGGGAGCCCTACTGACAGAGAAGATCGAAGCACAAAAACATAAAAATAGAGCAGAAAGGTACACTTTCCTAAATGACAAGTTATATAGAAGATCGGTGACAGGGCTCCTGCTCCGATGCCTATCGCCTTTAGAGGCAAACCAAGTCTTGGGAACTATCCATAGTGGTATTTGCTGGAATCACCCAAGCAAAAGAACCCTTGCCCATAAGGCCCCGACTCTAGGGTATTATTGGCCAACCATGCAACGAGACGCTAAAGATACTGTCCGCAAGTGCGACAAATATCAGAGGTTCATGCCATATACCCATATGTCGGCCCAGCCACTGACTCCAATGACTTGTCCATGGCTGTTTGCACAATGGGGAATGGACATCGTTGGGCCGCTCCCAGCATCGACTAGTAATAAGTTCATTCTTGTTATCGTCGACTGATTCACCAAGTCCGTCGAGGACGAGCACTTATCTAAAATAGGGCAAGTCCAGATTGAAAAATTCTTATGGGTCTCCATCGTCTGCAGATTTGGCATGCCCAGAGTATTGGTCAGTGACAACAGAACTCAGTTCGAAGGTAGCAAGGTCAAAGAACTCTGTAAAAGTCAAGGAGTCAATCACCACTTTTCCTCGCAAGGACAAATGGTGCCCAAAGCCTAATCCGCATTGTGCGGGTCACAACGACTGAGGAAGAGGGAGTCTTGTCAGCGCTTGTCCGCTGATGACAAAAACTTGCCAATGGATCATGGCTCTCAATACAGACAAAGATCATTGAATTTATCAGGTAAGCTTTGTTAGTTCGTGACTGATGACAACAACTTCTGGTACGCCAAACCTAATTCGTTTCGCACGGGTCACGACAGCCGAACAAATGGTAGTAGTAGTCAGCACTAGTCCGCCAACACTGAGGGAGTCATTACAGACAATGACTGAAGGAATCTAGTCAATCATTGGCCAACAACGACTTTCATTGTTTAACCCCTAATTTGTCACAATAACAATATAGTTTGACCAAAGAAGATAGGCATTCCGCCTAGCCGTACTAACTCTACGGTCTACAAAGCAACCAAAGCAAATACGACAATACAAGGAAAAAACAACACTTTCATTCAAAAACCATGTCTATATAATATCCACCTAGGAAAGGATATTAAAATCAATCTAAGGAGAAACATCCTTCTCATCTGTTAGCCTCGTAGTACCAGAGCCCTCCTCTCGATTGGTCGGCACAAAAACAACCCTTTTATAGCAGGCAAAGTTAATATCGATATCAAGGTGCTTTACTCTAATTAGTTCCAGGAGCTCCAATTTGCTTTGAATGACCTCAGACGAGATCAACGACCTCTTGCCAGACACGTCAAAGTCCACCACACCCAACAACGCCTCATAGTGCGAGCGCTCCTCCGCCAACAACGGTTCTGCCTCTAGAGCACGGTGAAGCCTCTCGTCAACTGCGACCTCTAGTTGCTACTTTTCAACGACCAATTCTGCCTCTGCCCACTTCCTATCAGCTTCTTGAGCCTATCATTCAGAAGATCAGTTATCATAACCGCATCCAAGTGCTCTAGTTCAGCCCCGGTCCGCCTCAGTTTAGCACGGGTTGACGTCAAATCAAACTCGGTAGTCCTCAGCCGAGCCCTCATGTTATCAATTGTTGTATCGATAATGAGGATCATGGCATCCTCGCCCTCGCAGTACGTGACAGTGTCAGAACCTTCCACCTGATAGAGGGCATCAGAATACGACATTTGCAGATTGGCGAAGGCCTTCTCCAAAGCAAGGACCCTCTTGCGGGTTTCAGGGTGCAGCACGACAGGACTGTACAGCTTTTGGGAGAAGCTGCCCTGACAGAAATTTGCCTCTTTATCGAGACTACAACTGGAGGTACATTCGCCTCCAATTCAGCAATCTTGGAAGAGCTGAGCAGGGCTAGGCTTATCAGGTAAGCTTTGTTAGTTTGTGACTGATGACAACAATTCTGGTACGCCAAACCTAATCCGTTTCATGCGGGTCATGACAGTCGAACAAATGGTAGTAGTAGTCAGCGCTAGTTCGCAAACACTGAAGGAGTCATTACAGACAATGACTAAAGGAATCTGGTCAATCACTAGCCAACAACGACTTTAATTGGTTAACCCCTAATTTTTCACAATAACTATATAGTTTGACCAAAGAAGATAGACATTCCGCCTAGCAGTACTAACTTTACGGTCTACAAAGCAACCAAAGCAAATACGACAATACAAGGAAAAAACAACACTTTCATTCAAAAAACATGTCTATATGATATCCACCTAGGAAAGGATATTAATAAAATCAATCTAAGGAGAAACATCCTTCTCATCTGTTAGCCTCTTAGTACCAGAGCCCTCCTCTCGATTGGTCGGCACAAAAACAACCCTTCTATAGCAGGCAAAGTTAATATCGATATCAAGGTGCTTTCCTCTAATCAGTTCCAGAAGCTCCAGTCTGCCCTGAATTAATTCAGACGAGATCAACGACCTCTTGCCAGACACGTCAAATTCCACCACACCCAACAATGCCTCATAGTGCGAGCGCTCCTCCGCCTACAACCGCTCTACCTCTAGACCACGACGAAGACTCTCGTCAATCGCGACCTCTTGTTGCTGCTTTTCAACGACCAATTCTGCTTCTGCCCGCTTCCTCTCGGCTTCTTGAGCCTCTCATTCAGAAGACCACTTATTATAGCCGCATCCATGTGCTCTAGTTCAGCTCCGATCCACCTCAGTTCAGCACGGGTTGACGTCAAATCAGACTTGGTAACCCTCAGCCGAGCCCTTACATTATCAATTTCTGTATCGATAATGAGGATCATGGCATCCTCTCCCTCGAGGTACGTGACATTGTCAGAACCTTCCACCTGATAGTGGGCATCCGAATACGACATTTGCAAATCGGTAAAGGCCTTCTCCAAAGCAAGGACTCTCCTACGGGCTTCAGGGTGCAGCACGACAGGACTGTACGACTTTGGGGAGAAGCCGCCTCATAGAAATTTGCCTATTAATCAAGACTACAACTGGAGGTACATTCGCCTCCAGTTCAGCAAGCCTAGAAGAGCTGAGCAGGGCTAGGCTTCTCTTCTTCATATGACGAGCAACCACCTCAGCCAGTGAACTAGACACGAGGTGAGCACCATAACAGCACAGCAACAACCCACTGTGCACAACATTGTCTGGCATTACAACCTCTTCAACAAAAATCAAAGGGAGATTGAGAAAATCCTTCTCTATCCGCATCTCTTCCTCGCTAAGAGACGAAATAAAAAACTTCTCTGAAACAAAGAAACAACGTCAGAACCCAAGTCGCAAAGGAACACACAAAGATATACATGCACCAATGACCCAGGGACTCACCAAGGTCAAACTGAAAGTATCGAGACACTTTGTGACTCCTGAGGCTGAAGTAACTATAATCCACCTAAGCCAAGAACTATTGCTTCTCCCAAGATTCAGTGTTGTTCGCCCTCAGTCGAAGACAAGAAGGACAAGTCAGCATATAGATATCTCTGGAATTCAGCAGAGCATTGATCAAGTGATGAATCACTAGCGATGTCAAGCTAAGGCCAGCTTCATGAACCCCTAGGAGAGTTGCGAGTAGTATCTTGAACTCGCTCGGCGCCACTTGAGCGGGAGGCATGCAAAAATTGGTCAAAAAGAGCCAGACGTCATCTGACACTAGAACCCGGAGCCGGGACTCGAACATTCCTCAGTAAAAGCCTATAAATCCATGAGGAGGCACAGTTAGACCTAAAACTTCAATCGCAGAAACAGTTTGCAAATCTCCAGGGATACGGTATAGATTACGGAGCTTGATCAACTCTGTTTTGTCAACTAAACTACCATCAAAGAAATTCATGCAGGCAAGGGATAACGGATCCTTGGAAGGAAGTTTAACGTTGCCAGCCATTGAAAAGGAAAACAAGTACTATGGTTCTAGAAGATAACACAGATAACAATGGGGAAATCTTCCTCAGAGCAGTAAATATTTATAAGGGAGGAAAACCGATCTTTCCCTTCTCGAGCAGTCACGTACCCATTAAATGTCATGCGCCATTCGAAACCAACGTTTCGAGTCCAATCATCACTATGGTACAATTATGTTTTCAAAGAGTCAGTGGACCGACTTAACACCTCACTGACTCGGGAGGAGTAGCTGATGATACATAAAAATAGTCACAACCCGGAGCCGCGTATCGTGATGATCTTGAGGAATTACGGCTTCAAACGTCAGCCCAACAATGATCCAGCCCAAGCGATTCTAAGCCCGCCCAACTGCAATCTACCAGGTGAACTCGAACTCTCATAGCATGCTAGGCCCACACATCTCACAACTATCCTCGATAGCCATAAGCCATCTTCAGGCAAGTATCTCAAGGATCGACTTCAGACGGGCAACTACAACTACTCTCTGCTTCTAACTAGGAAGCAAACGCCATAGTATCTCCCACATAGGGAAACTCCTTTCTACGGATTGCTTTTGGATTGGGAACTACATCTCGTGTATCCAAGAGCACAAAGTTAACATGAAACTTTTCTCCTACAACACGACTCTTAATTAGGAATGAATCTCCACAAAGATCTCCTTCCTAAACTACGCCTACGATGGTCTGGTAGAATTAGGACTCCATGCACTATAAATAATACTTGAGGTTGGTAAGCTAAGGTACGTTACAAATTCCCTGTTACATTAGTACACCTTCTTCAGAGCCCTATCTAACTTTAGCATCAGAGTGCCATCGGCTAACCCACGGTGGTCTTTTGCTCATGTATGTTACTTGTAAAGGTCGGCAGGACTAGGTCAAAGCAGTGAGCGGAAAAAGACTGCATCAAATTTATGATGTCCTGACTATGTTTTTGCATCTAATTGGATCTCCATCCTTAACCATCCGGAAGGACCAACAACAGTTACGATGTTTACATTTTTTATTGTTACAACCCCAAACCTTAGACACTGGGAAGAAGGACCAAAAACAGTTATGATGTTTATGTTTTTTATTGTAACAATCCCAAACCTTAGACAGTGGGAAGAAGGACCAAAAATAGGGTGGGTGTTTTAGAAACGAGCTTGTTTTACACCAAGGCCTCGACATTAGTATGAGAGCATTTCTGAACTTGCATTTCAATTGGCATTACCTCTCTAAGGGACGAGGGACTATTTCTTTAACATGTCTACGACGATAAATTAATAAATCCTTGGTTGGATCACATAGGCTCTAACTTGAACCATCATTTCCAATACCACTTGTTGTGTGAAGGGCTATGGTATGAGTCATTGCACGGTATTGTTCCAACCATAGACAATTGGATTTCTTGCCATAACCTAACTTGTGGATGTTGCATCCCCATATATAAAAGTAGTGTGGGAGTGTTCCACATTTGTATTCTAGTTTGCGTGGCCTCTTTTAGGGGATGTGGAATAATTGCCAACACATTGAAGTAATGTTTCAAGCTTTTAAACTGGGAAGACTGCACTAAGCCACACTTTAAGAACAACAATATATGTTTATGTGCCATCTAGCTATGAGCTTGGCTCAACTCAGTAACCATGCAAATATTGCTAAGATCTACATATTCTAACTATAGCTAAGAGCCCACTGAATACCAGGTTTCACTTGAGGCATCAAAATTAATTTGGGATTCATGCCCTGTTGGGTAATTCCAATTTGGTGGGGGCCTCAAGAGAGGCACCATTCTTAAGGGATGCCTAGTGAGATATATGATTGTTGGACATTTGAATCCAAACTGACCCATGCTAACTATGCAAGGTGGTCTTCAACAAAGTTTGAAGCCATCTCCCACCAATATTGTTGGCCTCTCAGGCTCCAACAAGGGAAATGGAGAGTTTGGGTGAACTTGACGCCATTAATAAGAGGGGCAAAGCATTCGCACAGCCCAACCGATGAGGCAGCCATGACTGATCTCGGCATAAACCATATCTTGATTTATATAGATCATCTAGTACAGGTGGTAGAGAGACTCGCTCAGGATTGACAACAATCGTACAAAAGTAGTAGAGATTCATGATTATCCCACACCAAAGAGGATGCCCGAGAGCACATCTAGGAAAGTGAAAACCTCCCCAAGGAGGATCAAAGAACCAACCGGCGAAAGAGCCTAAGGGACATCGAAGATCACAGGGACCACACCCCAAAATAGACCATACCATCTTCAAAAACCCGTTCCGACTGGGAAACCAATCTGGACGACTTGTACGACCTTACTGTCCCTCCATTATTGGAGGAGATCATGAGCGACCGACTTCCAAAAAAGTTCATCCCGCCAAAGCTCGAGCTCTATGACAGAACATCAGATTCGTCAAACCATTTGTGCCATTACCACCACGTGATGATGCTCAAAGTATGTTCAGAGGCCATCTTGTGCTGAACTTTTCCCACCAGCTTGAAAAAGACAGCACTGACCTGGTTCCACAGTCTTCGGCCAAGATCTATCGCTTTGTTCTAGGTCTTGGCGAAGACGTTTATCACAAGATTCATAGGGAGCTAGTGAATCAGAAAAAGGGCCTTACTGCCTTCTGAGTCTCAAATGGAAACAGGACGAGACCCTCAGAGAGTATGTCACCCATTTCAATGATGAGCTGACCCTGATCAACTATTGCAGCCATGAAACGTCGGTAACTGCCTTCATTTCAGGCATTTTAGAAGGTAACTTCTACAACTTCCTCACCCTGGAAACCTTGAGGGGTATGACGAACTTGCTAAAAAGTGAGCAAAAATACATCACTCTGGAAGAGATGTTGGCCACCAAGAAAGAATGCGAGAATGAAGCTAAGCAGGCCCTTAGGGCCCATGACAGGGCAAAGGAAATAAGGCATGTAAAGGATGACAAGTCAAAGAGGAGGAAGTGCAACAACAAGACTAGGTCTGATAAGGCGAAACCTGACCGGACCACCAACTACGTTGGCGCAAGGTGCACTAAGTTTGCTGCCCTCAACTCCAGCTTGGCCAAAGTCCTCTCCGCCATTAAAAACTGGGAGGACATTAAATGGCTCCCAAGATAAAAAAAAAACAATCCATCAAGGCATGATAAGAGTAAATATTGTGCATATCACGAGGAGATAGAATATTGGGTTCGAAGGGAAATACTCAGAGAATTCGTAAATTATGACGAGAAACAACCCCAAGAGAAAAGAGTGGCCTCAGAGGTCGAAAAAAAGGTTCTAGATGTCATCTACATCCTGCATAGTACGAGTAATGAATTGTAAAAATCTTACCGATCGAGGAAGTGGGCAATCTAAGAGTTATGAACAGGTCCCCACAATAGACACCTCCTAGTCCAATATGCTCGGGTGGAACACAAAACCCAAGACCTAACGTTTATCGAGCAGGACATGCAAGGGGTCTACTTCCTGCACAATGACGCCTTGATTATCACAATTGCCATATCAAAATGGGGTGTCAAAAGGTCATCGGTGGACATAGGGAGCTCAACCAATATCTTGTTCCTAGAAGCATTCCGCAAAATGCGGCTGAGAGAAAAGGAGTTGAAGCTGGACAACTAATATCGATGTGTACTTTTTAAAGTTATATTGGAGTATTTCAGATGTCTACATAGTTATAACTTATTTGATATACTACATTTCACCTAGGGAAGTGCTGATAAGATTGAGTTTCATTCATGTAAGTTACTCTGTCAATGAGTAGTTGAGATGCTTGCTTTAAATTGTTGTGTAATGCTTAGTGATGTAGTCAATTTTTGGCCCCTGCTTGACCTTGATCTATTGACCTATACAAGAAACGCACGCGAGCCACAGATCATCGTTGTGGTGGCTGATGGCACTTCGATGCTAAAGTCAGATAGAGATTTGAGAAAGGCGCAATGTTGTAAACATTGAATTTGTAGCGTACCATTTCTTACCAACCACATGTCTTATTTATAGTGTTGGAGTAATGGTTCGACTAGGCCATTGGTGGCGTAGTTTAGGGAAGAAAATCTTCATGAGATCCTTTTCTAATTAGGAGTTGTGCTGTGAAGGGAAATTTTCTTTTTAGACTTGTGCTCCTATATATGCGAGGGATAGTTCCTAATCAGAGTGTTGTCCATAGATAGAAGTTTTCATGTGCGACGCGTGTTTTGGTATTTACTTCCTAGTTTGAAATGAGGTGTTGTTGTCTTGCCTGTCCGAAGCTGATCCCTGAGATATTTGCCTTAATAGGACATAAGAGCAATGGGGATGGCTGTGAGATGCGTGGGCTAAGCAAGCTATAGTGATTTGAGTTTGTCTAGCAGACTGTGTTGTGTGGGCTTAGAATTCTGGGCTTGGAATCGCTTGTGCCAGATCAATGTTAGGACAACGCTTGGGCCTGTTATTCCTCGAGATCATCATGACACATGTACGGCGTAAGATAAATGACGTTTCGATGTATCATCAGCAGCTCCCTCCGAGTTAGTGGGCGACTAGTCAGTCCACTGAATCTCTTAAAAGTAATTGTACGTCGTAATGATTGAACCTGAAGCGATGTCTCGAGCGGAGCATAGCATTAATGGATACACAATTGTTCAAGGAGAAGAGGTATGGTTTATATTCTCTATAAATAGTCGTCATTTCAAGGAAGATCTTTTTTGGTTTCTTCTTGCATTTTTATTTTGTGTGATTATGCTTCTGTAAAGCTTGATTTTCACTTTCCATCGATGGCAGATAACGTTCAATTTACTCCCAAGTAGAATTGTCTTATACTTGCTTCAAGCACTTTGAGAATAGCTTGGTTGACAAAACCGAGTTAATCAAGCTTTGGAGCCAATATCACATTCCAGGGGATCCGAAAATGGTCCCTGCATTTGCGACTAGGGATCCATCTTCACCCTATCAAGGGTACATAGGGTTGCATCGGGGCATGTTTGAATCTGGACTTTGGTTCCCAGTGCTAGACGAAGTTTGACATTTTTTTTCTCTGTGTATGCCTCTCGCTCAATTGGTCCCAAACGGGTTTTGGATTTTGATTGTGAGTCTTCTTAGAGCGCATGATGCTGGCCTTCGTTTGACCCCGATGATAGTTCATCATCTGACGACTTCTCAGTTGAATTCTAGGGGCATTTGCATATTGAACAACCCCACAAAAGTATTATTTCCTGGCTTCGGCAAATTCCTCGTTCTTCTGCTTGGAGGTCGCCAAATCCCCAGATATTTCCAGTTTGACCTTAGTAAGTTCTCTGTTGCTGTCTTATCCTTTCACTCCTGGATGTAAAGCTTACTTGATATGTTGTTTTTTTTAAGATAAGTTTGGGACTCCGATCCTAATTGAGGAGGAAAAACGGATAAAAAGGGAGTTTAATGAACTCCCATTGATGTCTATCGAGGAGGTCGTAATGACTGGTAATGTCATATGGGGCGGGTTGCTCTGGTGCTCCCATGACGTCTTTGCTGCACCCAATTCACAACTGAAGAGGTCGGATGTCGTCGTTCAAAGAAAAGGAGCCAAGTTATGCCCAATCCGACTAGGCTGGCTGAGTTGGAGGCGAGCGTGCCTTCTATTTTTATTTCCAAGAGGATAGAGTTACCTTCATCTACCAAAGAGGTGGTTCTAGGAGATCATCTTCTCTTGATGGATCTTGTTATCCTCTCTGCTAACTTAACTTAGAGGGTGCGCATTGGACCAGGGGTAGACATTGTGAGTTACCTTGGGTCCGTGGCTGAGGCTGGTGCTACTGAGTCACATGGTTCTGTTGTACTGCACCCTAATGCTCATGAGAGAGTTCTTGCTCTGAAGAAGGCTTTTGTAGACCTGCAGGTGTCATGTTTGGATGCTATCCACCAGGTGGATTCATTGACTAATCAACTGAAGGATTCCAATGCTGCCGCGGACTTGGGGGCCATGGGCCAGGCGGACCGCGATGTCTATGTCTGAAGAAGAATAGGTAGTCATAAAGGCTCAACTGAAGTCAGTTGAAGTCGATTTGGCTTCTATCCAAGAGGAACTGGGGCGGGCTTGTGCTGAGTTGGAGTGCGTAGAAGGTGTTGTGGACAAGTGGTCGTCCGACTTGTAGGCTTAGATTGCCGAGAGAAAGTGAGTGAGACTGAATGGGTCGTTACATGACGACAACTTTTTTCTAAAGTTGCTAAGGGACTTCACCATGCTCGTGAGGCAGAACGCTTATTGTTAGAAGAGTGTTCGCACTATGCTGCCTTGGTAGGTGCGGTGGATTTCGATGCTTCGAAGCGAAAGATGTAGATCTCGTCAGAGGTTGTTAGGAAAGAGCACCCTGGTATTGACCTCTAATTTGCCTACTATAAGAGGGTTGTTTTCGGAACTATCATGTAGGAAGAAGGTCCTGGCTCTATGGGATAGGTTTCTAAGAAAAATGTTTTGCCCCTTTCCACTTCAAAATAGTTGTAATGTACTTCGAGGGAAAAAGGAAAACATATTTTTTTTAATGAAAGTCATGTTTTGTAACTTTGCCTTTTGTCTTGTACTGTCATGCCATTGCGTCTTCTTTTGAAGTTTTTACCCATGTTTCAGACCGTGAAATTAGTATTTTCAAACCACCCTACATGCTAGCAGATTTTTCGTGTTTTTCAATTGAGTCGCATCGAAACCAACTGCTCTGAGCCATTCTTGTTTATGGGCGAGCCACTGTGGTCCCTGACGAGTCGCCGCCATGAGCCGTGGAATTGTTGAATACACTCTTCCTCCCTAAGTCGTCATTGCCCGTAAACCCACATTAGGTTTAGGGATAATCAGACTCGAACTGATGATTTCCACCACATCAAGGTGAGGATGATGTCAAGTCATCATGCTCCTTATGCCATGGCCGACACACGTGTTACAATGGCCGGGACAAAGACAGACTAGGCACTGGGATGTTCCAAAAGCCATTGTTGTCAATAGGAACTGACTAAGCTTACTTGGTGCATTCTGAAGATCATTGGTTGTTTGGTGAGTCGTCGTTGGGTTGCGATTAGATTCGGCAACCACAGTCTATAAAGGAGCAATGGTCCCATAGCAAGTTGTCGTTATCGTTTGGGGTTGACTAGGCTCCCACTTTCCAAATCATTTACACCCGCATAGGACGAGCTACAAATTCGAGTATTGATAAGAAGTTGTCGTTCAGTAGTCATCACTAACTACGCTTGCCTGATTGGATTCGACGATCATTGTTTGTCGAAGAACAATGATCCCTTGGCGAGTCATTGTCGTCAAGCGTAAGCGTGCTGATTACACTCCCACTTCTTAGGCCATCGTCATCCGAACACAGCAGACTAGGTATCGGGCACACCAAAACTCGTCATCTACAGTCGCGAACTGACTAAGCTTACTTGGTAAGTTCAGCAATCATTGTCTATGGAAGAGCAATGATCACTTGATGAGTCATCGTCATCAAGTGTGAGAGTGCTGACTAGACTCCCACTTCCTTTGTCATCGCCATCCTCGCACAACAAACTAGGCGTCGGACATCAGAAGTCGTTATCATCAGTAGCGAACAGACTAAGCTTACCTGGTAAGTTCGGCGATCATTGTCTGTAGAAGAGCAATGATCCCTTGGTGATTCATCATCATCAGGTGTGAGAGAGTTGACTAGAATCCCACTTCCTCGGCCATCATCTTCTGCGCGCAACGGACTAGGCGTCGGGCACTAAAAAACGTCATCATCATCCACGAACTAAGCTTACCTGGTAAGTTCGACGATCATTGTCTATAGAAGAGCAATGATCCATTGGTGAGTCGTTGTCATCAGGTGTGAGAGCGTTGATTAGACTCCCACATCCTCGGCCATCGTCATCCACGGGCAGTGGATTAAGCGTCATGCGCCTGAAGTCGTCGTTATCAGTTGCGAACTGACTAAGCTTACCTGGTAAGTTCGACAATCATTGTCTGTAGAAGGGCAATGGTCCCTTGGAGAATCGACGTCATCAGGCATGAGAGCACTGACTATACTCTCACTTCGTATACCATCTTCATCCGTACAAAGTGAACTAGGCATCGAACACCAGAAGCCATCGTCATTAGTCATTAACTGACTAAGGTTACCTAGTGAGTTCGTCAATCACTATCTGTAGAAGAGCAATGATCCCTTGGCGAGTCATTGTTATCAGACATTAAAGTGCTGACTAAACTCCCACTTCCTAGGCCATCATCATACGTGCGCAGCAGACTAGGTGTTAGGAACCAGAAGCCATCATTATCAGTCACAAATTAATTAAGCTTACTTGGTAAGTTCGACGATCATTGTATGTAGAAGAGCAATAATCCATTGGTGAGTCCTTGTCATTAGGCTAGAGAGCGCAGACTAGACTCCCACTTCCTCAGCCATCGTCATCTGCACACAGCAGACTAGGAGTCGAGCACGATTTCTCGGATCTAGCCATGGCAGGATAATTGGAAGTTGCTTTGGTTGCAATGGACAACAAAGGAAGTTTAGTAAAAGCAAATATTTTTATTGATAATATTTTTTGATGTGCTCTACATTCCATGGTCGTTTAAGTCTTCATCTTCTGCCTTCCAACCAGTATTTCCCCGGCATGTTGACCTTACCCACCCTGTATGGTCTTTCACAATTCACCTTTCCTACGCCCGCTTATTTGGTGTTATGTTGGGTTTTTCTGAGTACCCAATCTCCCACTCTGAATTCACATGCTTGACCTTCTTGTTATAGTATTGTGCTATTCGTTGTTGGTAGGCAGCAATCTTGGTAGAGGCTAGATCCCTTTTTTCCTAGAGGATGTCTAGTCCAACGCGCAAGGCTTCATTGTTATTGTCTGCTCTGAACTCCTCCATTAAGAAGGTGGGCACTTTAAGTTCAACCAGAACCATGGCTTCTGACCTGTATGTAGGGCGAAGGGTGTTTCTCCGGTAAGGATTCTTTTGGTTGTCCGATATGCCCAGAGTATTCCTAGTAACTTTGAAACCCATTTCCTTTTGGTTGTGTCAAGTTTTCCTTTGTTCACCTCCAAGATTGTTCTGTTGGTAACCTCCGCTTGGCCGTTGGCTTGTCGGTGCCCTGGCGAGGAGAAATGGTAACCGTTGTTCAAACTTTCATATAGTTTTTTTGTTACCTTCGAATTGAGTTCTGTTATCGCTGACCAATACTTTGGTGATGCCAAATCTGCAAATGATGGTCGCCATATGAATTTTTATATTTGGACTTGCCCTATCTTGGATAGGGGCTCTGCATAGACCCACTTGGTGAAGTAGTTGACTTCCATAAGAAGGAACCTTTTGCCGGTTGATGCTCGAAGCAGTTAGACGATGTCCATCCCCCATTATGTGAATGGCCACGAACTTGTCATCGGTGTCAGTGGCTAGGCAGGCATGTGCGTGTATGGCACGAACCTCTGACATTTGTCGCATTTACGGACAATATATTTGGCGTTTCGTTGCATCGTCGGCCAATAGTACCCTAGGGTTAAAGCTTTGTGGGGCGAGGGTTTTCCCACCCGGATGATTTCTGCATATCCCATCGTGGATCCTTCTTAGGACCTGATCTGCCTCAAGAGGTGATAGTCATCGAGCAGGGGTTCGATCGTTTATCTCCTGTATAACTTGTTGCTTAGGAGAGTGTACCATGCTGCTCTATTTTTTATTATTTTGGCTTCAACTTTCTCGATGGGCAGGGCTCCGTTTTTGATATATTTGAGAATCGGAGTCATCCAACTAGCTGATGTGTTTGTAGCACAAACATCTCTAGGTTCTTCTTCGTCAAGGCTTGATTGCTCTTGGTATTCGATGAGACCGTTTGAGACTTCGACGGAGGCTAAGGCTTCCTTGGCTAGCGCATTAGCTCTTGTATTGTCATCTCGGGGGCATTGTAAGAGCTCGCACCTTTTGAACCTACTTATTGCATGGAGTACCTTTACGCGGTAGGCTATCATGCGGAGGTCTTTGCTGTTGAATTTTCTTTTGACCTGTTTAAGTACCAGCCTTGAGTCATTGTATGTTGTTAGGTGACCTATCCCAATCCTTAAGTCTAGTTTCAGGTTGGACAGGAGGGCTTCATAGCCGACTTCATTGTTTGAAGCGGGAAAGCCAAATCTGATGGCTTTTTTGAAAGTGCAGCCTCTTGGAGAGCGGAGTGTGATTCCAGCTCCGCTTGATTCTCTTGTTGATGACCCATGCAAGATCCATCCCTGAATGCTTGAATTTTGGGCTTGAAGGTCTGCCTTGGTTTTTCTCTGCCAGTGAATTTGGTGATGAAGTCTGCCAGCGCTTGGGCTTTGATGGTGGTTCTTGGGGGCATAGTTCTTGTTAAACTTCCCGAGTTCTACTAATCATTTCACCATCCTGCCGGATAACTTTGGCTTGTGTAATACCATGCGGAGTGGGTGCTTGGTTAGAACTGTTACAGATAGGGCTTTAAAATAAGGCCTCAATTTCCTCGTAGACACGACCAGTGCCAGGGATAACTTCTCCAGGTCTGGGTAGTGTGCCTCTACTTCCATGAAGGTCTTGCTGGCATAGTATACTGGTTTTTTGATTCCCCTGTCATCTTGTATGAGGGCTGAGTTGACGGCATGATTGGCAATGGATAATTATAAGTAGAGTGTTTCCCCTTTTGCCAATTTTGAGAGCAGTTTGGGGCTCCTAATGTATGCCTTCATGCTCTGGAAGGTTTGTTCGCACTCTTCTTCATATGAAAATCCATTGTTTCCTCTCAGTATTTTGAATAAAAGAAGGCATTTGTCGGATGATTTAGATATAACCTTGTTGAGTGCTACTACCCTCCCAGTCAGGCTCTGAATGTCTCTGATGTTGGCCGGGGCTTTCATGTCGAGAAAGATCTGAATCTGCTTTGGATAAGTTTTGATTCCCCTCTAGTTCACTATGTAGCCTAGGAATTTCCCATACTCAACTTCGAAATATACTTTTGTGGGTTAAGTTTCATTTGATATTTTCGGACCTAAGTTGAATGCTTCGATAAGGTCTCCTATGTGGTTGTGGCTGCGAAGGCTATTGACTAACATGTTATCTATGTAGACCTTCATGTTCCTACCGATTTGTTCTTTGAACATTCAGTTCACCAATCGTTGATATGTAGCACCCTCGTTCTTCAAGTCGAACGACATCACCCTGCAGTAGTATATTCCTCTCTCAGTTATGAAAGATGTTTCTTCTTGATCTATAGGGTGCATTAATATCTGGTTGTAGCATGAGTAGGCGTCCATGAAGCTTAGTAGGTTGTGTCCGGATGTGGCATCCATGATCTGATCGATGCGAGGAAGTGGGAAGTTTCATTCGAGCAAGCTTTGTTCAAGTTCGTGTAGTCTACACACTCTCTACAATTCCCATTTTTCTTCCTCACCAATACGGTGTCTGCCAGCCAGTCTGGATATTGTGCTTCTGTGATCATGTCCATGTTGAGTAACTGTTATACCTCATCGTTTATGATTTTATTTCTTTCTAGCACCATGGGCCTCTTATTTGGCCTTATGGTTTTCCTCGTAGGGTCCACCTCTAGGCGATGAGTGATTACTGACGGGTCGATTCCCACCATGTCTCGCATGGTCCAAGCGAAGACGTCCTGGTTCTGTTGTCGTAGCTTTGTCAGTTGTTCCACCAATTCATTGCTCAAGCTGGAACCTATTTCAATGGCCCTATTGTTGAGAGGGTTGTCGAAGTAAACTGTGACAGTTTCTTCCTCCGGTTGACCGGCGTTGGGTTTTCCTCTGGGGCTCACTGGAGTTTCGTCGTCTGGGATTGGTTGTTCCATCTCAGCTTTTCTAGTAAGATTGAGAGACATCTTGGCCGTGGGATTAGCTTCCAATTGAAAGTTACCCGAATGCTATGGGTCATGTACTGGCATTCTCTAGCAGCTGCCTGGTACCGTACGGTACCAACTATTTGGTTTACCGAGTACTTGATGCATTGGTGCAGAGTGGAAACTACTGCTCCCATTTGGTGTAGCCAAGGCCTCCCTAGAACACATTATCGGTGGATGGTGCATCGATTACTATGAAGTCGTAATACATAACTTTCGGAATTGGTGGCACTCCCGTGATTATTGTTAGTTGTATTTTCCCACCGAAAAACTCTTTTTGCTGCTGAAATCAATCATTGGATGACTATCAGGGGTTAGGGCTTCTTTCTTTAGCTGCATGTTGTGAAACATGTCGAGGAATAAAATATTCAATGAGCTTTCTATGTCCACAAGGATCTCCTTACTTCCCAGCTTGTTAGGGAGATCGTTATCACCAGAGCGACATTTTCTGGAGTTGGATGCCCCAAAGGTATTCATTTGTAAATGTTAGCGATATAGGAGGATCATGTCTCCGGGCTCGTGACATCTGTCGCTTGCTGCGTATCGTTTGGATCCTCATATCTCTGAGAGCTATTTTTCTAGACCTGTTTGATTGTTCAAACTCGAAATGTGCCCCATGGAGTATGTGTATCGTGTTTGCCGATTCGTCTAATACTTTTTCGTTGGAGGACTTCCCCTCGGACTCGTCCTTTTTCCTGGTAGTCCATTCCTCCTCTAGGGCAATGTAACTTGTGCTTCTTTCACCAGGTCCACCATATTCCCTGGTGGGTCCAGAGCCAGGAAGTTATAGAACTTGTTATTCCTCAGACCGTCGATGAAGGCTGCGACGACTGTTGTGTCGTTGCACACGTTGACGGAAGTCAAATAGTTACTAAAGAGCATGATGTACGTTCTCAAATCTCGTAAGGATTCTGCTTCATGGACCTGAGTGTCTTAATTGTTAATAAGATTTTTTGTTTATAAGATGATCTCATATTCATCTGGGGGCCCGTCGCTACTGCTGTTGTTACGGGAGCGTGAGTCTGCTGCCCTTGCGTTGGAAGTGGTGGTATAACACTAGTCTGAACATTTGACGTGTCCCCCTGCTCTCCATTGTTGCATGATCTGGTTGCCACCATCTCCTTGAATTCTAAAGAGTGATGACGCTAGTAGTTGGTTAGGAACTTTGTCGTTCCCCACGGACGGTGCCAAACTGATGCAGTCGATGACATGTTGAATTGTTAACCCGCACAAGGAACGCACATGAGCCACGAACCACCGTTGTGGTGGCCGATGGCACTCCGATGCTAAAGTTAGACTGAGATATGAGGATGGCGTACTGCTTTAAACAAGGAATTTGTAGCGTACCTTAGCTTACAAACCCCATGTCTTATTTATAGTGTTGAAGTCATGGCTCGACTAAGCCATCGGTGGTGTAGTTTAAGAAAGAAGATCTTCGTGGTGATCCTTTTATAATTAGGAGTTGTGATGTGAAGGGAAGTTTCCCTGTTAGACTTGTGCTCCTAGAAACACGAGAGATAGTTCCCAATCAGAGTGTTGTCCACAGATAAAAGTTTTCATGTGCGACGTGTGCTCTGGTATTTGCTTCGTAGTTGGAAACGAAGTGTTGTTGTCTTGACTATCTAAAGCCAATCCCCAAGATACTTGCCTTAATAGGGCTTACAGGCATTTAGGATGGCTGTGAGACGCATGGGTTTAGTAGGCTGTAGTGATTTTGGTCTATCTAGCGGACCGAGTTGTGCAAGCTTGGAACCGCTTGGGCCGAATCAGTGTTGGGTCGACGCTTGGACCTAGTATTCCTCGAGATCATCATGACATGTGTACGACGTAGGAGAGAGGACATTTCGATGCATCATCACTTAGTATATTCTTGTTAGTGTGAGGTTAGTGATGGATATGCGATGGTTTATATGTGTAAGTTTGTGGTATTAGTACATTGCATGTCTGGTAGGATATTCATGATATTGTGAAATTTACACTCTAGTTATAGTGTTGGTATATGCATTTGCAGTCTACTAAGAGGTAATGCATTTTAAGAAATACTTAGTATTCTAATGTTTTTGGATGTCACCCTAGCTATACTTTGAATTTTGGCATGTTCTATAGGTTGGTCATGGTAGTGTGACATTTCCATTGGGTGGTTTAGTTCTATGTTGGGATATCTGGTTAAGATTGTAGAAATTATTGTGTTATAACATTAATCCTTTTAGGTGTGTATGGTGTTGGTAGATATATTTGTTGCGGTCATCTATGTCGAGTTTAATCTCGATGACGAGATATCTTTTAAGGTGTGTATGATGTAACACCTGTTAAATTTTAATTGTGGTTTTTTTTTAAGTTTATGGATTGAAAACAATAATTCTAATTTATTGGGATTTAATTGAACTTTTAGAAATTTATTTTCTGCATTTTGGAGGGTGGGTGCCGTCAGAAATTTGGTGGGGACGAATAGCCACCCACTTATAAAAATTCATCTCCTCTTTTACCTTATTCTTCTTCCTCACGCAAGAACAAGGCATGTCCCCCATTCCTTTTCTGCGGAAGCTTAGCTGCATCTGAGCATTTTAGCAGTTCTCACCACCTAATCTCCTAATCTCTTGTTCATTTCTCCTCATCTTCATTCTCTTTCGATTTTCTACACAATAATAAATGTTTCTGAGAGACAAAGCTCGATTGGGCTGTCGTCGGCTGTCTGAGCAGCCCAGTTCCGATCAACCCTTTTAGGGGTGTTCGTGGCGTCGTTTGGTGGCCAGAAACCCTACATGCAAAAGTGGTCGAGTGGCTGACTGGAAATTTCAGAAAAAATCATGGAGAGTAAGGTTTGACGACAGTTTTGGATTGTGATTGTGCAGGTGAGCTTTGACCCACTATTTAGAGGTGTTGGGGGAGCTTGTCGAGTTGATTTCAGTGGATTCAGGTGAGTTAGATCATACTTAAGGTTAAATTTCAAAACCAAGTTTTAATTGGTAGTTCAAAACATTTTCTTTGAAATAAAAAGGGTTATATGTTTGAAATTATTGTTTGGAGCTGCATGTGTGGTTCTTGGATACCATTATTAAATTGATCTTTGTATTTGGAATTTGTTTTGGATGGATTGGGGAGATTGAATTTGACCAACCAGGTGAGTAAGTTCATATACTATAAGAAACACTATCATTAATAGCATTTGAAAAACGCTTTGGTAGGCTACCATAGCGTTTTAGCAAACGCTATGTCTACCGGAGCTATAATAGACACAGGGTCTATTATAGCGTTTTATAAACGTTATTGTAAGTTAACTTCGATAGTGTTTCAAAAATGCTATGGCAGGTCTATTATAGCGTTTTAAAAACGCTATTGTAAGTTGACTACTATAGCATTTTAGAAACGCTATAGTAACATTAGTTATAGCGTTCGTTGTAATAGATCTACCATAGCGTTTTTAAAACGCTATCGTACTTAACTTACAATAGCTTTTTAAAAACGCCATTGTAAGTATACATAGGAAAATCACATTATTGGACTTACTAAAAGTGATTGCTAGAAATGCAAAGGCTTCATTTTTGGAGGGCGATTTGGAGTGTCTGAGGGTATTTCGGTCATTGGTCGATACCTAATCTCAACCGCCCTCATCTGTGCGATTGCATCCATGCCATCGACTTGTGGCAGCTAGGGTAACCACAGGGAAAACCCTAGGCGACTCAGCCACCCATTGCCGGCATTGAAAGGCTTTCTCGGGTCGCGATACACCGACACCGGCCGATACTGGCCGTCACAGCACCCATCCTTCGTGCTGTGCTCCCTGCTCTTGATTTGGCCGTGAAATAGAGCTGGTGTTTGCGTTTCGATCGCCGTGACATCTTTGTCACAGCCGCCGATACGGTTCAGATACTGATTTGCGCACCGGTACGACTCTGCTGCTACGATCTGGTTTTGATTAGTTGACACTGGCACCGCACTAGATGTGATGTCGGTGCCTCCTGCCGCCACACGACCCCAAATGATGGGGAGATCCAGTAATGGGGGAATTGTGGGGGCGTGACTAAGCCCCCTTTCACACAAATATTGGGAAAATTTTTGGTGGAAGACGTTGTGGAGACTCCGGTTGAAGGCACTAGATTCCGTAAAGAGGGAGCCCCAGCAATTGGCATTACGGCTACTGATGAAGTCCGTGGGGAGGAGTTCATGGAAAAGCATGTGATCGTCTTAAAATTCTCTAGTTACCGCCCAACTTTGGAAGACATTCGAGATTCGATTCACATAATTTTGGGAGATTTTTCGCTTGGATTACTCAATCAATGGCATTTGTTAGTTCGTCTTCAATCAGAGGAGGAAGCAAAAAAAATTTTGTCGCGAGATTCTTTTTTGATTCGTGGCGTTCGTTTTAAAGCTTTTCGTTGGCATGATGGCTTCAGTCTGAAGGAGGACCGAATCTCAGTGCCACTGTGGGTAGAGTTGCCTAACTTACCTTTACATCTTTTTCACCCACCTATTTTAAAAGCTATTGTCAATTCTTTTAGTGATTATTTGCGAATGGATGACCATACTAGATGTTTATCGTGCCCTGGTTTTGCCCGTGTGTGTGTGGAGATGACTTTGGCGGACAAATTACCAAGCATAGTATGGATTGATAGGGCCAATAATAGAGGTTTTTGACAGAAAATAGAATATCCAGGTTTCAAATATTGTAATTTTTGTTCTTTGATAGGGCATCAGGAGATTTTTGTCGAAAGAAGCTAGGCATTAAGGGAGGTGGCCGACATTTGGATCTTGGTAAGACTGAGAAGGTGGTCAAATTAAAGGCAAAAACTAATAATACCAAGCAACAATATGTTCCAGTGCTCAGATTAGAAAAAATTTTAAACTCGGAAGTGGGTGTGAGTGGATCAAAAAATAACAAAGGCGCGAGGAGATTCTGGAGGGAGTCATGGATAGAAAGCAGATGACTATTGACCCAGTCAAGGTGGTTTTGTCCAACACATTTGAGGCATTAATGGAGAACATTGAGGAAGCTGAGGGTGCTCCAGCGAAAATACAAACATCGGGTCAGACACTAGAGCATGCTCAAACCGGGGTCAAGCCAGAATCTACGGCGGAATGTCTACTAATGACGGGGTATACCATCTCAGAGATTGAAAATGTTCTTGGCCACCAACAAAAGCCGACTCTACAAGAAGATGATGTCAATCCGGACTGAAAGAGCACTTTTACTAATCAAGTTGCGGCGTCGCAAACTGTGACGACAGGTTTAACAGGTGAAACTCAGGTTGGACAGCTCGCTTCAGGGATGAAAAAGGTGGTATTTTCCATGGAGGGACAGTCTGGGCACGCGATGTTGTCCCAGCCAGGTTCGCATTTGCTCAAAACAGAGGACACTCTATCGCAGCCAGAACTAAAAGGGTTGTTTCAGCCAGCGAACAACATCATCTCAGGGGATCCGTGACTCTACCAGGGCCCTGTTTCACTCCTGCAGAGGTGGTTCCAGTGTCGGCAGCAGCTCCAGCAGAGGTGGTTACAGTGGAGGTGCTTTCAGCAGAGGTGGTTTCAGCGGTGGGGGTTCCAGCAGTGGGGATTCTTCGATCTGTTTCATCATCGGATGCTGAATTACAGGATGTAAGGGTCAAATTCCAGGAACCAAGTACTACCATCCAGGTAATTTCTGCTGAAACAGAGCAGCCGTCAGCCCTGCATGGTTTACCGGATGCTCCCGCGATGCGAACTCCACCGGAAGACATGAGCAAATTGTTGAAGGAGGGGCATTCATTGCTGAAAAAGAAGAAGAAAATGAATGTCAATACTCTTGAAAGCGCCACAAACAGTAATGAGGCGGAGTCGGATTTAGACATTGGGTCGGGCACGCAAGCTATCAAGGACTTTGAATTGGGGGCGAATTCAGATGCGGAGTGAAAGAAAAACGTCAAATTTGCGGTTCCTCCGAGTACTCGTCTTAAGACTAAGAAGGGTTTGTCTTCCTCACGCGTTTAAGATGATTGAAACTTTATGTTTTGGAATGCTCGTGGCGCTGGTAATAGGGCCACGAGAAGGAGGTTACAAAAGATGGTTGTGGAACACAATGTCAGAATTCTAATGATTGCGGAGCCTATGATTGATGCTAGTAGATACATGGAGATTGGTAACAAAATAAAACTTGGCGGTTTTGCTTCTAATGACAGGGTTGGTGGCAAGATTTGGATTATGTGGGACACGACTCTGGTTATCTCGGTGGTGGACATGTCGGACCAGATTATTCACTGTCAGGTAACGGATTCTTCATCAAGATTTTTTTTAATTTCTTTTAATTCTGCTAAATGCTCTGTGGATGAAAGAAAGGAATTATGGTTAAATATGGTCAATTTTGCGGCTCACCATGATTCGCCATGGATGGTCGATGGGGATTTCAATACTTACCTACACTCGGGGGAAAAAGTTGGGGGAGTTAGACCATCCCTGGCAAGCATGGCTCATTTCTCCGACTGTACTGAAACATGTGGTTTAATTGATTGTGGCTATTCGGGCCCTCAACTCATCTGGTGTAATAATAGGCAAGTAAGTGAGCGCATTTGGGCAAGACTTGACCGAATTTTTGTCAATTCGGCTTGGCTGACAGTTTTGACTAATCCCAAAGTGGAACATCTTAGTCGCACATTTTCTGATCATTCCCCTCTACTGGCATCCATGCCCACCCAACGAAGGATTGACTTTGCACCTTTTAAATTCTTCGACATGTGGACTACACATCAAGGTTTTCTTGATTTGGTTAAGGGAATCTGGTTGACTGATATGGCTCTCACCAGACCCATTGATCGAGTGGATGTCAAACTTAAATTGACCCATCGAGCTCTTATGCAGTGGAACCGGATGGTATTTGGGAATGTGTTTAGCAGGATCCGCACTCTAGAGGACGAAATGCAACAATGGGAGACTATTTTATTGGCAAGTTTTGCTAATGGTAATACTAATGGTCTAAATGTTGATTCCAACTGGGACACCGATGCTTGTTGAAATTTAAATCGATGTCAAGCTGAGTCTAGATTAGCTCTCAAACAGTAGGAGCTCTATTGGATTCAAAAATCAGGTGAAAAGGAGTTTCAGAAGGGGGATGCCTGCACTAAGTATTTTTTCGCCTCCACCAAGTCTAAACAAAAACGAAGGGCTATAAACCAGATTACTTTACCATGTGGTAGGACCATTTCGGACCTTGGTGAGATTCTTAATAATGCCACTGATTTTTTTGCCAATTTGTTGTCTTCCCAAGGTTCATGTACGGTGGATGCAGATTTGTTGAATTGTATTCCGAAACTGGTGAGTCCCAGTCATTGTGACATCTTGGTCAAACGTCCTTCTCTGGAGGAAGTGAAACAGGTGGTTTTTGACATTCCCAAAAATAGTGCACCGGGTCCGGATGGATTTACTGCTGGATTTTTTCAGTCCTGCTGGGAGATTCTGAGTAAGTACATCTAGGAGGCAGCTATTCAATTTTTTGAAGAGGAGGCGATGTCGGCTTCTTTCTCGGATTATTTCATGGCTTTAATTCCTAAAACTGAGAATCCAAGTTCCTTTTCTGAATTTCGCCCAATCAGTTTATGCAACGTGATCTATAAAATTTTCAGTAAAATCCTTTGTACTAGACTCGCAGATATTTTACCAGTATTTATCTCTCCGGAGCAGGGGGCTTTTGTTAAAGGCAGGTTTATTGGGGAGAATATTGGCCTGGCACAGGAACTGATTAGGGACATTAACCGAAAGGTTTTCGGTGGTAATGTGGTTTTGAAAATTGACATGGAGAAAGCTTATGACAGAATGGAATGGAATTTTTAGTTGGCGGTGCTCACAAAATTTGGCTTTAATGGTAGATTTTTCCATATCATTTCCAACTGTATCGCTTCTTGTTGTTTTTCAGTATTGCTTCAAGGAGCATACAAAGGATTTTTTAGATCTACCAGGGGTTGAAGCTAAGGCGACCCTTTGTCTCCATTTTTATTTTTTATTGCCTCTGAAGTGTTGAGTAGGGGTCTAAAAGAGGCTTTTGATAGAGGTAAAATTGGTTATTTTTATACTCCCAGGGCATGCAGTCCGATCTCTCATCTCCTATATGCAGATGATACTCTCATTTTCTTAAATGGCAGAAAGTCTTCTATTTTGGGATGCATGGAGTTTATGAACCGTTATTGTAATCTCCGGGACAAAAAATTAATGCAAGCAAAAGCTCTTTTATATTGGATGACAAGGCAGTAGCAGAGAAAATTGTGGGATTCAAAACCTACACAGGATTTCATTTTCGAGCAGTTCCTTTCAAATATTTGGGAGGACCAGTTTTTCAAGGAAGAGTTAAAATTTATTATTTTGAAGATTTGATTGCCAAAATTCAATCGCGGATTCAGGGATGGAAGGCGAAATTGTTATCCCCGGGAGGCCGTTTAATCTTGATTAAACATGTTCTGAGCTCGATTCCAATTTATATTCTTAGTACCATGTGTGTTCCTATGAAAGTTTTATCCCGGATTAATAGTTTGTTGGCAGATTTCTTCTGGGGGGATTGTGAAGGAAGAATGAAGAAAAAATGGGTTTCATGGTCTAATATTTGTTTCCCACAGAATGAAGAAGGTCTGGGTGTGAGGGACTTGTAGGTGGTGAGGAGGGCTTTTCGTCTCAAGGCACTTTGGAGACTACTTACTTCAGATTCTCTTTGAGCTACTTTCATGAGAAGCAAATACTGGGTGCGTGGGGTGGCCTTAAATGGTCAGCTGGTAAAAACTGGGTCTTCACCATTTTTTAAAGAAATCATGCTTGGCAAATCCTTATTCTGAGCAATTCGCTTTGGCGCGTCGGTAGGGGGCATATCAGTTTTTTTGAGGAAAATTGGAATACAGTAGCATCCTTCAGAAGATCGGAGGCTATGGTTGATCAAGGTGTATGGCCTTCGGTAAATGAGGTGATTTTATCCAATTTTGAATTGGTTAATCCAGAACTCAGGCATCTAGCAAGGAGTATTTTTGCTGATAGATTATATGGCGACGAATTTGGTGAGGATGAATGTATATGGGTTCCGAACATGGGATTTTTTCCCTTCAGTCGGCTTATGAAATTCTACGGAGAAAAGGGACGGTAAATGACATCTATAAAATGCTTTGGCATGACATTCTTCCTTCTAAAATCTCAGTTTTGGTGTTGAAATTACTTCGTAGAGAGCTACCAGTGGATGGGGAGTTGTACAGATGCGACATTAGCATGGCGTCTCGATGTAGATGCTGCAACACTCCTCGACGAGAATCTCTGAATCACTTGTTTTTGGATGGAGAACTGGAGATGCAGGTTTGGCGCCATTTTGAGTTGATTTTTGATGTGCATATCAGAAAACCGGCAGAAATCTCCACGACCCTTGTCATTTGGTTCAGGCGAGCTAAATTGAACACACAAACATGTTTGTTATTCCTTCTCACTCCTATGTTTATTTTATGGAAAATATGGAAACAACGATGCAAATGTGTATATGAAAATGCTATTCCTAATCCTACTTTTGTGATTTTGAATATTCGGCGCAATTTGCACTTAGCAAACAATTTTATAACTCCCAAGCAAATCAGTTGGCTCAAGGCTCCATTATGGGCTTTGGGGGTACAAGAGATTCCAGTTTTGAGAAAGCTTAGAAGAATTGTATTTTGGCATCCCCCTCAGCCAGATTTTGTTGCTCTTATTGTGGATGGGTCTTCTCGTAAGAACATGGCTACTAGAGGTGTGATCATTAGAGATCCTAGGGGTCTGTGTGTTGTGGGGAACCAAATGTTTCTTGGTTCAGACTCTAATAAAAAAGCAAAATTTATGGCTTTAGCTGAAGGCCTCCGCCTTTGTCTTTCATTGGGTTTTCATCATGTGGTTGTTCAGATGGATTCGACAAAAATTTGTGGGTGGTTTAAGGGCACTTTTAAAATTCCGTGGAATTTGGAGAATATTTTGAAATAAATCAAGCGTTTGGCGGATCAAATGACGGTAGTTTGCTCCCATATCTATAGAAAAGCCAATGCAGTGGCGGATGCTTTAGCAGATAGAGTGCAACGAGAACATAGGACTGTCTCTTTTGATGCGAATGATCTTCCTAGGAGAGTGGTCGGTTTATCATTGCTTGACCGTTGGCACACGGCTTACATACGTCACGAGGAAGAATAGACGCATCATTAATGGGCAGAAGAAGTATTGGAACAGGGCGCTGGCAGGTTTCTCTGCTGGTTGTGTTGCGATGCTGCGATCTGTGCTGTGTGGACACGGCCTGAAGATGTTGCGGTTGGTTTCTGAGGGCTGCGGCCGGCTAAGGTTGCGACCTGCTGAGATGTTGTGGCATGCAGTTGGAGCGTGTGTACGCTAGCTGTTTTGGGCAGTCCGGAGCGTATTCTGGCTTTGCCGCAGAAAGGCACGTATGGAAGATGTGTGCTGCATTGGTGATCTGAACACTGCAGCACAGACCCAGGCAGGGTGCGCTGCAGTGTCAGAGTGCTCTGCATTGGTGTTGGTGCTGTCAGGTGCTCTGCATTGGTGCTATCAGAGTGCTCTGCATTGGGAGGCTTGCGGGTTTTCTGCACGCTGTTGCGAAACAGAGCTTGCGTTGGTGTTGTCCGGGTTGCTGGGAGCTGGCTGCTTGGGCTGATTTCAGTTGGTGCTTTAAGTTTATAATGGTTTTTCATTGCTTTTAGTTTTTGCTTTGGCTTTCATACGGTAACGTCGTAATGTACCCCCGTAGTGTTTGTAAGTCGTTTTTTGGATAAATAATTAAGATCTGGCATTCCATAGTTGCCCCGCCCCACTGGAGGTTAATTAAAAAAAAAAAAAAAGTAAGTATACATAGCATTTTTTTTTTTTTTTTTGCTATCAAATGACTTATTATTACATCTTATAAGTTTTATTTCTGGAAAATAAAAATTTTAATGTACCAAACTTAAACATTTCCATGAATGGAGGCAAAGTTAAATAATTAATGAGATAATGTATTACATGAGTCACAAAATATATCAAATTGATAATAAAGAAAGAAACCCTATGACTAACAATTTTGAGTGCATTTTGTGTATGCAGAACTGATGCTTCTGGGCTTCATTTCTCTTCTACTAACAGTCTTTCAAGGTTTGATAAGCCAAATATGCATACCAAAGTATGTTATGGCTCATATGCTTCCTTTCAAAAAGGAGGTGAAAGAGAAAGAAAGTTCTTCTGAGCATGGGGTTGTCAGCAATGCCACTTTTACTCCTGCAACCTTTTGGAATGGGCGCTGGCTTTTGTCAGAAGGCCATGCTGAATATTGTCCACATAAGGTACGATGTGTTGAGTTCAACTAATTCTAGTAATCTCCATGAACTTCATTGAAGCTTATTGATATATACCATAACAAAGCAAGTGGGTACACTTCGTTTTCAATATTTTCACCGCCCACTTAGTAAACAAGTAAGAATTTCCAACCAGGCACATCCATTGAGCCATAGCTAGTCCTGCAAAAATAACATATATATGAATAAGACTTGAGGGACCTTGATTACGCCCAAACAGTACTCGCGGTCAATTGCAGTAAAGAATGGGGTGTCGATCCCACGAGGAAAAACGATCTACAAAATAAGGTTAAGGAAAACAAACTATGCGAAACTAAAGTTAATAAATTCTAACAAATTTAAAATACGAAATTGAATTTAATTTAATGAAAATTAAGTTTGGAAAAATCACAGGGTTCCAAGAATCCCTCCTAGACTTCACACGCCAATTAGTATTGATTCGCTATGATGACTCAACTACGTGTTTCACATCCCAAACGACGTAATCGGAAAAATAATCTTTTAATCATTAATGTATCCTAATGTAAATGAATTTAAGATTTCACTTCTTCTAAGAAAAACACAAAGGTTTGTCATATGTGATATCCTAAACTTACGATATATCCGGAGACAATACCGTAATAAATGACGATCACATATAACTAACCTACCGGAATCAATTAATTCTTAAACATTCCACACATAAGAAAAGCGTGACTAAGCTTATATGGAGAAGAAAAGATAATCACCGTAATAAAAATAATCTACAAAGAAATCTATGAAATCCTTCTCACTGAAATAACATAAATTTCTATATTAAATAAAAGTGATAATCATTCAACATCATTATTCATCGTGAAAACTTAAAGCGAATCAAATAATAATTTAGTGCGTTACATCTAGGAGTTCACCTCTTCACCTTGCGTGGGGTTTAGTGACTCATGGTGGTGGTGGTCACAACATCAGTGGAGGAGGAACCCATCACTTCCTGTACGCGCACGAATCCCGAGAAAAAGAGCTAAAAAGACTCTGTGGTGGCTCTTACAAGTTCTCGGGGTATCAATAGCCCCAACTATTTTTCAAAACTGAAAAATTGTTTCTTCCCGCGCGAATTTTCTGCTCTCTGCTGGTTCGTCTTCTCCAGCGCGACGCGACCAATCCCGCCGCTGTTCTCCACTCCTCGCGAGCTTCCTCTCCTCCCAATCGGCTGTTGTACCTGCAAGAACAAAGAGAGAGGGTGAGGGAACAGAAATAACAACAAAAACTGCGAAAGGGGACGAGAAACAGGGAGGTGCTCTCCCTATTTCGCGGTGGTGGTGGCTGTTGCGTGGTCTGTTTCGGTGGTGGTCGAGAGAGAGAGAAAATTGGAGAAGGGAGAGACCGTGGAGAAGAGAAAAAACGGAACGAGGGCAAGGAACAGGGAGCGAAACAGGGAGGTGCCCTGTTTCGCGGCGGTGTTGTGCGCGCGGTGGTGGCGATGGTGTTCGAGTGATGGTGGCGGTGAGAGAGATGGAGGGAGATGGTGGTGGCAGCTGTGTTCTGGACAGAGAGGACTGTGGGGAGGTGAAGGTGGCGAGGTCGATGTTTGTATTGTGAAAAGGGTGGTTAGTGATGATGGCGAGGACGGTGGCTGGTTAGTGGCGCGAGACACAGGGCTCTGCCTTTGTGGAGGTGGAGATGGTGGCTGGAAAAGAGAGGAAGACCCCCAAAAACGTGGGAGAGAAGAGTTGTGGAGGAGAAGGCAATAGAGAAACCTAAATAAGGTTTCCCTATTTCATTGTTAGGCTGGGTTTAGGATTATAGCTTTCTGGGCTTGGGCTTGGGCTTGGTTAAAGTAAGTGGACCATGCTTATTCGGGTTAGGCTTAGATGTGTGAACCACTCTTTTGTACCACCGCTAGAATCGACAAATTAATCATTTTCTCAAATTTGTCGCCTTAATGCACTTTTATCGTTCACGCGCGCAGATTCCTACAAAAACATAAAAATTGAAATAATTAGAATAAAATATATTAATTGAAGCACTAACATATATAAATTAAGGGTTATAATTTGTAATAATTACGTGTATATCAAATACCCCCAAACCTATATTTTGCTAGTCCTCGAACAAAACAAAATAAAGAATAAAATCCTAACTCACTTTCGTAGGAATCACGATTGCACTTACCTTAACGTGCAACAAGGCTTTAAACCTCTAGATTACCTCTAGAGAATGAGTTATAGTCTTGTGAGGGTTTCCAGAAATGCTACCCCCAAACATTACTGACTCAATAAAACAAAATCTATTTTCTAAAAACATAATGCAAAAGTGTGAGCATTCTTCTTTATTTTCCCTAGAGCAATTTTCTAATTGCTTAGCATTCGAGAAAAACAACAAACTAAACTGTCACAAAAGTATATCAATAGAGTACAATAATTTAATAGTATCTAAATGTTAAATGAATTTCATAATCATTCTCAACTCGAAGTGTGTGTGTGAGGAACCTTATCAACATAAATCTTCATCTCATAGTAAAGATGTGACAAGAAAACCTTTAGAAAAGACGTTTCGACTACAATTCTCTCATGTCGCTAAAAAATGAAACGCTCAGAGATTGGGCACTCAGTTTATATGTGAGGAAAAGAATATATTATGGAAAATGCAAACGTCTCACATATAACTATCATGAAAAACGGAATTTTCAAAGAGTGAAATGAATATGATCTCATGGACCGGAATATTGATTACTTTTGAGAATGTTGAATCAAACACCATAGTTCTTGCCTATTCAATCTCCACATCTATTAAGCTAACTTTCACTTAAGATCAATCAGGTCTTTACTAGGTTGTATTGGGGCTTGGATTATGGCAAACAATAATGGACAAAAAGATACAAAGATTTTCTGAGAATGGATACACCCTTGAATAAAACATAGGGCATTGAAGAGCAAATCAATGTTGTACACCATTAACTTTTTCTTCATTATTTTCTTCTTCAATCACATTTTTTTTTGACATTCTTTTCTCCATTGATACAATCCAACACTTTTACTTCGAGGGCGCATGAAATATCTTTTTATTTTTTTATTTGCCCATTCCATAAATATATCTCACCGGATACATTCTCAGAAAATTGGGTAAGGATAAAATAATAGAGGTATTACTCCTTGATTGGAGTAGGTATTGGGAATGGGGATCACAAAGAAAAGGCTCTCTAAAGGCTCAAAGGGCTGCAAATGGATATTTATTATTGGGTAGGCTAAAAGGCTAAAAATGGTTTAAAGAAAGAAATGCCTATATCACTTCATAAGTTCTAGTTAGTAATAGGACATCTCAACTAAATAAAGAAAGAAGTTCTAGTGTAAAGATTCAATTTTTATGTCATTCTTAAAGCAATCAATAAGAAAATCAAGAATAATGAGATCATCAACGAAATAGTGCGGACTCAAGAAAAATCAGAGTGTAATTAATAACCCTCAAGAAATAAAAAATGGCTCAAAACTCACAAGGGTTAATTCTCCACTATTATTCTAAAGTTTTCTAGTTCAGTACATCACTAATCAACTTCAGATCATGTTGACTTGGCTTATAGTGCATGAATAGTCGAGTTGAAAAGTCTCACGAAATACATCTAACATAAGGATACTATCAAATATCATGTTTTCCACTAATATAACTATGTGACACGCGCTAGTATGTGTTTTCTCAAAATTAAAGGCAACAAAAATATTATCTAAAAAAAACTCAAAACCCCCTTTTTTTTAATTTTTTTTATTCACCAAGAGTTCGGATTTCAAATGCATTTTCAAGAAGATTTTACACAATTACCATAATCATCTAAGTATTCAATGGAGATTGAGTAGAACACAAATATGACTCGGTTTAAATGTAAAATACGTTTTAAACTCAAAGATTTTTGAAAATTGCATTAAAAAAAATCTAGTAAACCACACCCCCAAACCTAAACCAAACGTTGTCCTCAATGTAAAAAAATAAAAATCATGACAAATCAAGGCAAAAGAAAATAGGAGGGTTAGAGTGATAGTACCATGGTGAAGCTTTTTACCAATTTCGATGAAATCTTCCACCAATGAACGCGCAGAAACATAAGAATCATGGAGTTTTCATTAGAAATTGATAAAATGCAGACTCGACATTAACAAAGAAAACAAAAAAGAAGCAAGTTGTAAGTCAAAACTGTTATGGAGCTAATGAGTATGAGTGAAACATAACTAAATAGGGTACTCAAAAATCAATCCAAACTAACAGCAAACACACACAGCTAAGGCTAGGCTGCCTCCTATGAGCGTTTGGTTTAACGTCGTCAGCCCGACATATATTCTCCCTCACGAAAGATATACTATGAAGTGACGAGGAAGAACATATGGAACACGCACCTCCAAACCTAGTCTATGATATAAATGAGTCAAAAGGTTGAAGGAATCGTATACCAAAAACCTGAAAAGTTGAGGATCAATCCATTCAAAGATAGCAACCACCTGATGTTTCTTGTTGATAGTGCATAGATCCTTGATGACCCTCACATAAGTTGGTACCTGTTTAAACACATGTGGCAAAGGTAAGTTAATTTTAACCTGTTTCAAATGTTCTAGAATCTCACCATGCATTTCTGATTTCGTTCCAGTAGGTCGTAGTGCTTGAGGAAAAGGAACTGAAACTGGAATGTTCTTGTTGGGCTCATCCTCAGGAATGCTCTCCTTTGCACTTGGGGAGGTGCCTATAGTCGTGGACGAGCTCGACGCATCTAAGATCTCACCACTCTGAGTGGCGATGTGGCATTAACCTCTGTGACATTCTGAAAGTCTGAAGTAGAGGTTTGTGTCATAAGTTGGCCATTCGAATTTGCTTGAGGTTGTGACGGAAATTGGCCCTGAGCTTGTACTGTTAATGAACTTGTCAGCCTTGATATTTGGCTTCTGATCTCCTTGTTCTCTTCTGCCAACTGTGTCAATGCAACCTCAAATTTTTGATTAGTTTTACCTTGTGCCTCTATAAATGCATGCAATGTGTCTGATAAGGAACTTCTGTTAGATTGTGCATTGTATGCAGGTGCAGGGTATGATCTAGGTGGTTGTGCCTGTGAGTGTGTAGGTTGGTCGGCCTCAGACCTCCAGCTAAAGTTAGGGTGATCTCTCCAGCCAGAATTGTAAGTGTTAGAGAATGGTGAATAAGGCTTCTTGTACATCCCTAAGGTGTTACATTGTTCCTCATAAACCCCTCTCATCTCAATGAAGGTTGGGCAATCCTGTGCGAAGTGTTCAACTCCCCCGCATATAAAACATACGTCCTGTAGCTCAACTCTGGCAACAGTATGTGTGGGCCTACCATCCTTGGTCTTAAGTGCATCTAACTCCCTAGTTACTCTATCAAGTTGGGCTCTAAGGCTATCCTCTTCCCTCAGTTGGTAAATTCCAGCTGGATGTGGTCTATCTGTGCTCTCAGTAGCACTTGGACCAGTCCAAGTATGAGCATTTTCAGCCAAGTCATTCAGGTACGCCATGGCCTCGTCAGGGTCCTTTTGCAAAAATTCTCCATTACACATCATCTCAAGGAACTGGCGTTCTCTACCGGTGAGCCCCTCATAAAAATAATTGACTAAGCGCCAATTCTCATACCCATGGTGTGGGCATGTATTCAAAAGATCCTTGAACCTTTCCCATGCTTGATATAATATCTCGTTATTCTTTTGGGTGAAGGTAGAAATCTGTCTTTTTAGACCGTTGGTTTTGTGGTGAGGAAAGTATTCATTAAAAAATGTTTGGGTCATCTCCTCCCACGAACCTAAGTGGTCTCTATTCCAACTCACACCTCCAATGTTTTTTTTTTGATTAATTTTTAATTTTTTTTAAAAGTTTTTTTTAGAAATAAAATAAAAATAAAGATAAAGATAAAAAAAAAATTTTAACTGGACCTAAAACCTAAAAAAATAGAATAAAATAAAATAAAATGAAAAATGAGCAAGAAAGATAATACCCGAAACCTTCCTTGTAGAATGACGCTTGTTCCCCGGCAACGGCGCCAAAATTTGATTACGCCCAAACAGTACTCGCGGTCAATTGCAGTAAAGAATGGGGTGTCGATCCCACGAGGAAAAACGATCTACAAAATAAGGTTAAGGAAAACAAACTATGCGAAACTAAAGTTAATAAATTCTAACAAATTTAAAATACGAAATTGAATTTAATTTAATGAAAATTAAGTTTGGAAAAATCACAAGGTTCCAAGAATCCCTCCTAGACTTCACACGCCAATTAGTATTGATTCGCTATGATGACTCAACTACGTGTTTCACATCCCAAACGATGTAATCGGAAAAATAATCTTTTAATCATTATTGTATCCTAATGTAAATGAATTTAAGATTTCACTTCTTCTAAGAAAAACACAAAGGTTTGTCATATGTGATATCCTAAACTTACGATATATCCGGAGACAATACCATAATAAATGACGATCACATATAACTAACCTACCGGAATCAATTAATTCTTAAACATTCCACACATAAGAAAAGCGTGACTAAGCTTATATGGAGAAGAAAATATAATCACCAGAATAAAAATAATCTACAAAGAAATCTATGAAATCCTTCTCACTGAAATAACATAAATTTCTATATTAAATAAAAGTGATAATCATTAATCATCGTGAAAACTTAAAACGAATCAAATACTAATTTAGTGCGTTACATCTAGGAGTTCACCTCTTCACCTTGCGTGGGGTTTAGTGACTCATGGTGGTGGTGGTCACAGCATCAGTGGAGGAGGAACCCATCGCTTCCTGTACATGCACGAATCCCGAGAAAAAGAGCTAAAAAGACTCTGTGGTGGCTCTTACAAGTTCTCGGGGTATCAATAGCCCCAACTGTTTTTCAAAACTGAAAAACTGTTTCTTCCCGCGCGAATTTTCTGCTCTCTGCTGGTTCGTCTTCTCCAGCGCGACGCGACCAATCCCGCCGCTGTTCTCCGCTCCTCGCGAGCTTCCTCTCCTCCCAATCGGCTGTTGTACCTGCAAGAACAAAGAGAGAGGGTGAGGGAACAGAAATAACAGCAAAAACTGCGAAAGGGGACGAGAAACAGGGAGGTGCTCTCCCTGTTGCGTGGTCTGTTTCGGCGGTGGTCGAGAGAGAGAGAAAAGTGGAGGAGGGAGAGAACGTGGAGAAGAGAGAAAACGGAACGAGGGCGAGGAACAGGGAGGTGCCCTATTTCGCGGCGGTGTTGTGCGCGCGGTGGTGGCGATGGTGTTCGAGTGATGGTGGCGGTGAGAGAGATGGAGGGAGATGGTGGTGGCGGCTGTGTTCTGGACAGAGAGGACTGTGGGGAGGTGAAGGTGGCGAGGTCGATGTTTGTATTGTGAAACAGGGTGGTTAGTGACGGTGGCGAGGACGGTGGCTGGTTAGTGGCGCGAGACACAGGGCTTTGCCTTGGTGGAGGTGGAGATGGTGGCTGGAAAAGAGAGGAAGACCCCCAAAAACGTGGGAGAGAAGAGTTGTGGAGGAGAAGGCAATAGAGAAACCTAAATAGGGTTTCCCTATTTCCTTGTTAGGCTGGGTTTAGGATTATAGCTTTCTGAGCTTGGGCTTTGGCTTGGGCTTTGTTAAAGTAAGTGGACCATGCTTATTCGGGTTAGGCTTAGATGTGTGAACCACTCTTTTGTACCACCGCTAGAATCGACAAATTAATCATTTCCTCAAATTTGTCGCCTTAATGCACTTTTATCGTTCACGCGCGCAGATTCCTACAAAAACATAAAAATTGAAATAATTAGAATAAATATATTAATTGAAGCACTAACATATATAAATTAAGGGTTATAATTTGTAATAATTACGTGTATATCAGACCTAATAACATTAAATTGGAAAAAGCTTTGAGAACTACTAGGAGTCAGACAGTGTAAATCAGCTATAGTGCAACATATGCTTAATCATCTGAATTCTCAAAAGAGAAAAACAGAAGTCAGAACATATATCATATAAGTTATAACATGCAACAACAGATTAGCAAATTGTTCCAGTCATGAGGATAAAAAAACTTCAGACGTTCTGTTCCTATTATCCCATACCACTACAAGTACTTACCGTGTCCTCTATTTTGTATTCCTATATCCATAATACAGGGCAAAGTCCCATTGCTATCACTAGAAGGACTACATCAGCTACACATTTTCATTTTTGTGTTGGTAGTTGTTCATATGATGTTATGTCTCACTACAATGCTTCTTGGAGGGGCAAAAGTAAGTTACCACTTTATTCTTATATCTATGGTTGGGAGGCAGTACACTAAATGAGCTACGTAATCAGACTTGTTTACATTTTTTTCCCCGTAGATTCGGCAATGAGTGCACTGGGAGAATTCAATTAGGCATGAACGTACAGACCCAAGAACATGTAGGAATCTGAATATCAATGTTACTGAACAACGGTTACTGAACTCTATTGGAGAACTTTCTATATGCAACTAATAATGTTTCGATTGAATAATAAATCTACTTGCAGTGGCCAAAGTAAAGCACGACCATGCCCATCACCATCTTGAGTTTTTCAGGCTGCGTACAGTAGGGTATTGGAGAAAGTCCACTGTGATAAGCTGGACTGTGAGTTTTTTACTGCTCATATGCAATACATGATATAACTATTTCCGTGATATCAGTCTAATATATTGTCCCTGAAGTTTAACTAGTTGACTTTCCTGCAGGTGAACAAGACTATTTTCAGATTCTAGGGAAGTTGCAGCCCTGATTTTGTGTTATTGAATTGTAATTAAGATTTTTGATTTATGGGTGCTTGCTAAACCTGGAAGGATGTATACAGTACCTTACTAGTCAACGCTATACAATACCTGACTAGTCTAGAAAGCTATTATGGTCTTTAGGGATCAAAATACTGGAACACTTGACATATGGTGGACACAATGTTAAACATTTTGAAACTGGTAGAACCTTGATCTCGTTATAATTTATAAAATTCTTTTTTTTCAGATCAGTCATTTTGCAGTAGATGAAAACTAGTCTCCACTGAGCGGACAGACAAGAATTAGCATCTTGGGGGTTAACTGACCTTTTCATTTGATGGTTCTATGTGAGAAGATGCTGGAAATATGGGGCCTTTCAAATTTCGGGTATCCTAGAACTTCACATCACTGAAATGAAACAAAAATGCACATGGAAGAATCAGTTTAACTAAATTATAGATAAGGACCTCAGTACTTTATATTATGCAAAAACTCCATTGTTCAAGTAAGGAGAATCCATGAAAGCATCAAACAAACCTGTCCACTGCTCTAGCAGTCGCAATAGTTATCTCATCTTTGAGATAAAGAATTGATGTAATGCTATTGGAAGCCCCCTGTAAGAATTGGTCTTAGTAAAAATAAAGTAGTTGACTATTCACCAGGTCAAAAAACATGTATAGTACTCAAGCCTTTCCATGACGAACTCGTTTTCTTTGGGACACAGTATGAGCCCCAATAACTGTAGTAGATGGACTGAAGAACATAGTGTAAGTTCCCATCTAGTATAAATAATAAGAACCCATTACACAAAGTGGCATAAAGTGGGAAGTGACAGAGTACGAAATTTTTTGAAAGGTTGAGTAAACTTACAACAATGAAAAAATCAAAGCTTCTTTGTACATTGTACTCATTAAGGATTTCATGCAAAAATCAAAGCTCAATCCACCAATAAAAAAACAACCAATATCATACAACCAATCAAGATTTCTTCCTAATAACCAAAACTAAGAAAAAGAAACTGAAAGACATACCTTGAGGTAACACCAACACACACTAACATGAGGAGGTAGTTGATCTCAGGTATATACACTTGTCCTTCATACTTGTTTGAAGTATGAAAGATCTTTACTCGGGGGAATCAACTGAGGGCTAGAGATTGTTGGATGATTGAGACTGTTCTTGATTCCTTTTGTGTGTTAAATCCTCCACAATACACATCAGGCAAGCTAGGAGGTAAGGATGCTATATGTTGCCATGTGAGCAAAGCACTTCTTTTACGGGCACGTGGACTCAATTCATCCATGTTTGTATTTACAATCTGGAACGAGAAACCTGGTTGTTCAGCTCCCTTAAGTTGAAATGTGTAGAAATCATGTCAAGGAAGCAAAACCAAACGACATAATATAGCTCTACAACATAGAGATAGGGAGAAAAAGTAAACTGCAATAAATGAATTTAATGAATAGAAGCAATGTAACACTACAATCAATAGCTTTTCTTGTGTTTAAATTTTAACAAAAAAAGGATATCGCCCATGTTGCAATGCATGGGACCATAGACCCCCACGATGTGCTTCCTTGAACAGATGGTGACTCGGATAACCAAAAGGTGCCAGCTTGTAGAAGCTCTACCTTCATTTAGTCCAAGAACATATTTGAGAAAGCTGAAAGGTACTTCATTAAATTAAATATGAACAATGATCAAGAACTTATCTGAGCAAATGAAAATTTTATAGACCCACTACCTTCTCCTTATCATAGAAGATTGTGCAGTGTTCATCTAAAACGTTTTGAGATCCTTTTCTTGAAACCCCAAACTGATCGTAACCTTTAGGTATGTGAGAACAATTCCATAGTTATCTCCTTTGTCTAAAGTGAATTTTTAATAAGGATTTTCACTATTATCTCTATCATTCATTAACTGTTGAGATTTACACACTCTAGCCTAGTTAGCAAAGTTAATTCTCGAATACAAGAAACGATGAGATTAAAGATTTAATAGCTGAAAATAAGACAGATGGAGGCTGTGGAATGTATAATATCACCCTGCAGCTTCATGACCGACCATTCAAGGATATGCTCTTTGGCTTTCGGTCTGTGAAAACAAAAGCAGCTAATGACTTAATATTCAGTGAAGAAAATCAAAATAAAAATTAACTACAGTCAAGAGTGGTCAACTTCATGTCATATAAATTTGAGACAGGCCAGGCAATAGAATAGAACACACAGATGGTTCAAATCACTAATTGTGGGTAAATAAATAGTAAGTTAGGAAAAAAAAATCAAACTATGATACTTATGAGGTACATCAGGCCAATAATGATAGAATTATTGACAGTGATACTTATTAGTCGAAACTTAATAATACAAACTACAACTATGTAGTTTATCGAATTGTTTTTTTACAAAATACTGAAGTAAACTAAACCTTATACCTGCACAAACCAAATTACTATACAAAAATAATTACCAAATTATGTGACAATAAGCTAAAAATTTCATTTAAAAAAAAAAGGGCTAACCTTGTCTTTGCTGAATCTTCCAGTATTGCATATCCTCTCAAAGAGTTCAACACCGACAACATATTCCATGACTATTGCCAGATGAGTAAGTGTTAGCAGTACCTGAAAGCAATAAACAATTTCTTCTCATTATTTGCAACCCTGAAGATGACATATTTATTATTTTTAATAAATTTTACATTTTGATTGTTTGTATGAGAAACTTAATTTGGACAGAATTAATGTTGATCAAGCATACACATCTCTACCACCACCAGCCAAGATTCCCGAGGTGTCATCATATTCCATGCAAAGTACTGCACTTGAGCAACGACCAACAGTTGCAACACAAGTATCTGTTCTAATGTCCCACATTTTTACACTTCCATCATGTGATGCAGTAAGGACACGTTCCCCAGATAGCATTCGCACACAACTTACCTGGAACAGCAGAATGACATCCATGAGCAATGTTGTCAAATCACAATCACAAAATGAGTTACAAAATCTAATTGTATCATCCATAAAGATATTTCTAATGTATTAAAACGTAACATATTACTTTACTCTTGATGTTCTTTTTTTTTGTCAGATAAGGTCATAGTGTTTGCCATTCATGAAGCCAAATTTCGAAGGTGGAATATCTAAGAGCTTACAATCCCATTACAGACAAATTGGTGAAGAATACCAAAGTATTCCATTCATTCCAACGACTTTGAAATGGAACTCTCAATAGCTCTACCCATGATGATGCATCAAACTTGTTACCCATATCCAACTTGTCCTTAACTACTTAAACAAGTTCCTCCTAAGGTGTATGTCCCATATCCAACTTGTCACCCAGCCATGCATCAAACTCAAAAATTTCCCATACTTCCTAGATGATGTACCAGGTAGAACCCAGGAAATGCTTTTCTAAGCGTACTAGAGCCAACCCATCCTGCCAAAAAATCAAGGCGGCGCCTACTTACCCAGTTTAAGAGCCACACCATGCAAGAATTTGTTGGTAGTCAATGTGATGCTTCCTCAACCCCATACGGACTACAGGGTCGATTTGAGAACCACCTCTGATTGTCCATCCTATATTTTACCGGAATGACTATAATGTAGAAGCTCGTCTAGTCTTTCTTAAACTGACACAACTACTTGTCTTAACAAGGACCTTGTTCATTATCTTGAAAGGCCTAAACCTAGGCCTACCATCTCTTTTGGAGTGCACACCAAATCCCACTTGAAAAGAATGAAACTGTTCCTCAACTCTTTGCGACATAAAATTCCTCACAGTAGTTTCCAATTTCTCTGCCACGACTTCTGGGAGGTGCACAAGTACATGTAGTAACCAATATGTTAGCAACAACACTGTTTATCAAAGCTAACTTCTTTTGAGAGAACATTGCTTTCCAAATGGCTATCCGGAGTCATAGGGACTTAGATAAGGACATTGAAAGGATGTACTGACAAAGGTTTTGCTTAATTAGAACTTGTTTTGTGCACATTTTGCATCAGCCCATTTATGAGAAAACTTTGCACAACTACAACAACTTGTAAAATTTTGAGATAAGTAGAGATACAAGCCATAAATCACTATATATTCAAAGGTATGGTTTGCTCTCCACATCTCCCTATGTTTTCTTCTATTATCAAATCAATCATCACCGAGATATCAATAGAGTCCTTAAGCAAACTCTCCAAACTAGAAACATTAATTAATTATGAACAAGAAATGCAGTTTTTTTAAACCCAAATCATTGAATTCAAAACACACCCCAAATTTTGCAAAACAAATCTGAACCCAGATCTCAAAAACTAAAATCAGTCTATCCAAAATAAAATATCAATAAATTTATAATGATAACTTCATTGTGATATTTCGGCAGAGATCAGTGCAATTCACCACGCTCTGCATTAAAACAAAACAAACCAAATCAGATTTGTAAAACGAAGATAAATTGAGCTTAAAATTCATAATTGCCAAGAAATCAATGAACCTCATAGACACTGATGAAGCTCAAAATTTTCCTTCCATTTGTTTTCATGTTTCCCTATAAAGGTAGAGTAGCAATGAAGGATGATCTAAAACCAAACAATAAATGAGATATGATTCGATTGAATTTCGAGTAAATTGGATGTAAAGCCAAATGTTGAGAGTCACATCTATTTACATCCCAAGGTTTAGAATCCAAACTTTTTTCAAACCCCATTATCACCAAATGTTTGAAAACGGTAATTCCAACATCAAAATGATTCAATTAATCAAAGAAAAATAACACAAACTAAACAATAAAGATATGATTTTTATCAAGAAAAAAAAGACAGATTCAAACATTTTCCCTAAATCAATTAGATTCGAAGTAAAACCTTCGATGGGGGTGTAGATCTAATGAAATCCTAAAAGACAAATGTAAAAAATGCTACCAGTAAATGCTGTCAAAGATGATGTGTGGTGTATTGTTTCATAATCACTAAAGGACAAATCCAAGTTCAAGAATCATGGTATCAATGCATATCTTTGAATAAATACTCCGAAGACTTGATTTGTGAAGACATATACTTACACATGGGCCTGTTAGTCGCCACAAAAGCAATCTTTGAAAACGTGCCATGTCACAGGGTCTGAAACTGAATAAGATGTTTCTACTTAAACTAAACAAAAAAAAATCATATGTCCAAAGTAAGTAGAACATATTTAAAAACGAAGTACAAAATATCATTTTCTCTAATCACTTCCTTTAGTTTCACAATATTGGGATGGTTCATCTTCCGCAGTGATTGGGAAAAACAAGTAAATAAAAATATTAAATAATGAATCTTCAAGAGGTCGTTAGTAAATTAAATAGGGAAAAGAGTTAGAGGAGGAATGAGGGGGGGGGGGGGGGGTCGTTACCTTTACTTCCCTAAGATTTATGCATTCCTCCCAAGAATAATACTTTTTCATCTTTTTGTTTGCGACCTATCAAGCAATGCAACATCTTCAATATAAGAGTAACCAAGGCCATAAGAAAACATCATTTATTACTGCATACAATTTTGCCTGTTTGTCTATTTATTGCTCGCCAAACACTTTCGAAAGTTCCATCTCTAACTCCATTAATAACCTTGTACCTATAGTAGCAAAGAGAAATCATTATAAACTGACATCAAATGAAATTTTTCATTATAAACTTCCTTAATGTCATGCATACATGTTGTCCACTAATTGTACAATGTACTATAGTGAAGGATTGTCATAATTTCAGCAGGTGGTACACAAAATATCACAATATATTGGCCACAAATGCACACATAAAGATAAATAATCCATCTCTTTTATCAAATGTGACTAAACTTTCTTTAAAAAAGGTGAAATGGATGTATGTGATGCACCTTGGTCATGTTTTGAAACGACTCTATCAAAACTTGGTAAAAAAAACTCTTATTTTGGATGATTTGGAAATCTTGGTGTTCAAACATTGGGGGCTTAGCTCAAAACACAAAACATCCAACTAGTTCATTACCCCTAATTGAACCAAAAGTAAAAGGTAAACTAAATAGATAAAATGTAATATGCAAATCTACCTTAGAACCCAAGCTTGTTTCCGCACCAGTGAACACAAGGTATTTCACATTGTACCTGAAAAAACACCCAAAACAAATCACCAATTCAAAAAACCAAGTGAACACAAGGTGTTTGACGAAAAGACAAAGAAAGAACAAAGAAAAAAAATAAAATTTGGGGTTTTGATTTTGAGTAGACAAAGAAAGAACCAACCTTTGTCTTGTTGGAAAACCAAGATAAGCAAAGGATTTCAATAATTGTTGAATGAAAAGAAGAACAACTAACTCAAATAAGATTCTTATTATAAGCAGAGACAAGCATAATTCCATGAGAACTCAGTAAGCTATGGGGATAGATCTTTTCAACTTTATTGATAGCACTTACAATTCACCAAAACGAGGAAAAAAAGGCCCCAAATCCAAAATAAAACACCAAAACTCCTATAACCTTTTGACAACCAAAATCACAAAAATATTCATGTACCAAGACCTAATAGTTAAAATCGAATCCCTCGGAACACTGAACCATAACTAAAATTCACTAATCTAGTAAAACCGAGAGAACAAAGCAAAAGATTTATGAATCGCTCACCTTGAGGAAGGAAAAGATGGTTGCAGTAACCTATCCCCACCTAGTCGAAATGAAAAAATGAATTGTGGATATCGTAGTCAGTTAGGTGAAATAGGTTGGGCGTTGACAGCATAGGGAGATCAATCGGAGAAGGAGAGCGATCAAAGAGGGAGATCAAAACGGTGAGGGAGATGATAGCAGTTGGACAGGGAGAGGGAGATGAGACTTGGCTTTGGCTTCTGCTTCCTTCCTTCATTATTTCTCTGTTCTGTTATTTTTTTTTGTTTGGATCGAGCGGGCACTTTGGCTCCCCTAGCGAATTACTCCCGCCCACATTACATTTGATAGCATTTTACAATTGAGCAAAGTCCCTTTCATAGCACTTTCTAAAAAAAGGCTATTGTCGTGTGCTGTCTATCACCATTTGTGTTGTACCGATAAGTTTTGGATTTAATATATGAGTTGTTTTGGTTTTCAGTTTGTGGTTTCTTTGAAGTTGTATCATGGATTTGGAACTTCTGGTTCTTGTGTTGTTGCATGTGGGTGACCTTCATTAACTTTGCTCTAAACATTATATGCTTTGATGGATTGTAATTTTCTTTGATAATTTTCTGGGGGAATTTTTATTTTTCTGGGTTTAGGACTAGTTGAGAGTTATTATTGTTATTATATTGGAAATCAATTGAGAGTGTCAGAAACATGTGCAATTATTCATTTTCGCGAGCAAAAAATGAGTGGTTATTTTCAGCACAAAATATGTTGAATTTAAGAGGTCCTTTCATTTGGTTTAGATGGTTGATTCAGCCGCGTGTTTAGGGGTTATTTTCAGCTAATTAAATTGAGTGTTTCAACTGGGTTTGGATGGCGGAATCAATGGAGTTTAGCGGATGTTCTAGTTGATATAAGTGGTTGTAGGAATCAGGTTAAGGATTGTTTGTTTCAGCTGAGGTAGAATCTTTATTGGTGTTGGGCTTTGATTATTTGATTGCTACAATTTGATGGATCTAATCTGGCAACCCCTTTGCGATTCTCTTGAATTTTGTTTACTTACTTTGTTATATAGGACGTGTTGGTATAAATGCAACTGTTATGGTGAGCGAGAATATTCGTTTTGTATCTCGATATAATGATGTTTCAAAAATGTGAATTGTTATTTGACATATTGACGCATTATGATATGAGATATTACTATTTTTATGAATGTGTTTGTGGTTATGTTAGTTAACCTGACACTTGTGAAGGGTCGGTAGAGCCCTAAGAATATTTATGTATATGTGACATAGTTGGAAAATCTTTGAACATCTCATTGCTAGTATTTACAATTTATTTCAGTAATTGCCTTGCATCATTTTAAGCTATATTTTCCCACAACTCTAGCCAGATGGATATGTATATTGTGTTTGGTGCATATCACTCGTTCAACACTAGGAACTACGAGAAAACTTGGTAAGGAGTAACACTGTGTTCTTGAGAATGGAGTGGATATCTCATCCAAGAAAGGAACTCCTGACTCTGCTGATCACTACTTCAGCCTTGAGGGTATTTGATATTGATCTATCATCCAAGAAAGTAATCACCGACTATAGTTAATAACTACCTTGACCTTGAGGGTGTTTGATCTTTGATTTCCCGATGGGCGCTATGATGTGATTGGGTCGCACGATCGGTCTTTGTTGCAATGTGTATGTCTTAGAGGCAACACCTCTTTTGGGAACATACATGCCAGGAGTGGTCTCGGTGTGTGTATAGAGACATGTGAGGGTGTGATGTGTTTGACACATTTGACTAGGTGCAATTGTGGGAAAACATAGGATAAACTAATTTACATTTATGTTGCTAATGGGTGATCACTACTATATTTGTTCTATGCTTATTGACAGGGAGGTAAGCCCATTAATAGTTTATGCAGGCATATGGCTTACCTTGAAATAGGTGAACCTCATTTTTACGGTGATATGATAAATTCCTTATGAAACTAGTTATACTATACTTTTGATAGTTCTAATGGTTTCCATGATGTATCAATTGGTATGGATTTTACTTGGCTTTGTGATGCATTACTGTATATATAATAAACCCTTAGGGTTGTGACACTAATATAATGTGGTATGTTCACCTAGATGGAAAATCTAAGCCATTGTTTTTGGGTGGTTTAGCGAATGCAATGGGTCGTTCCCGAGGATATTGGTATAGAGTATGACATGAGTTCTTTTCGAGTGTTGTATATATTTATATGTAGTCTTGATGGTGGTGATGTTCATAACTGAAGAATAGTTTGATGACTTAGATTATGGTACATTGATTGAAAATCTTATCGTAATGTGAACTTATCCTATTTCATCTTGCATTTCATGAATTAGTTGCATCTACGTTTACCTCTTATGCATGTTTTCTATATTATATTGCATCATCATGGAATCCTATGGTTGTATAGTACTATTATGTATCTATGGTATGTTCATACTAGCTAGTGCTGACTTGTTTGCTTGTTTTGTGGCAAATGGGTGTACCCCCGCCTGGGTGCAGGTGGTGTTGTTGGTGGTGATGTTTCAGGTGAAATTTAGTTGTCGATGCTTGCCTTTTTGGATGATGAGTTAGCCCATTTTATTGGATTGTACATATGAATTTTATGTTATTTCTTTAGAAAATTTATTTCGGGTGGCGTCATGTCTCAGTTTTCGAGATATTTAGGTGTCTCAGAAATTGAGGCGTAACAAATCCTTTATCTCGTTCCACACCTCCTAAGGGAAAGGACTCAACAACCTATTTTTACTTAGCAATAACAATGGAAATAGGCTAAGACAAAACTCCAGCTCCCAGACTTATGGAAGGATCATAGGCAATGTTCTGAGGAACATGTTGTCCCCCCGCAACAAATGAGTCAGACATTTAAAAATATTAAATAGAAAAACAAAGAGAACTTGCAGAGGTCCCCAAAGTGATGAATAACCTGCAAACTGTCAAAGGATAAATACCTAGACTTCACAGAGGCAAAAAGAAGTACATCTACTAATCCTTTGGATCCTTGAATTGGCTTGTTAGACAGCGTGGCCTCCACACGCAACGAACACCACAGTTTTTCATCCCAATGGAAGTTAGAAAATGAAGCAGCCTCGTCGATATTGAGATTCCAACGTTTTTCACCCTAATCCGAATAACAACCAGTATGCTCCACCTACTCGACATTACCTGAGCTGGGGCAATGCTTAAAAATACAAGTAGAGCCAGATGAGGCTTGCAACAGGGAAGCGCAAGCCAGCCTCAAACATGGCATTGTACAAGCAGATGCACCCCTCCGTCCGAACAGAGTGACAATTCCTTTCTGTAAGAAGCGACACTCCTAGATTACTGGAGATTTCGTAATGCCTACAGAGCACACTCAAGTCCTCCTCGGACAACAGTGGCTTTCTAAAAAAGTCTAAATTGCCTTAATGCCTCCCTCATGAGAAATTAAGTTGTGCATGCATGATTGAATAATAACTCAAGCTCAACTGGGTCGGAACACAATACGAAACGAAAAGAAACTCTGAGAAGGTAAAAGTGAAAATTCCCCCCAAAACAACCTTATATAGGTTTGACGCGAAGGGGAGAAGTTTACCTAACCAATGCATAAACAGTTATTGTGGCGTTACAGTCGAAAAGGCGCAAAAAATATGCCATCATGGCATACCACGAACCCCCACAGGCTGTTAGTTAGTGGCCCAGTGCACAGACCCACTATCTAGGGGATTAGATGATGTGACATCAAACATTCACTCAATCACATCTATACATGTGGCAGGGGTCTAACCCTGGCACATAAAAGGCTTCAGCGCAGTCCCACACGGACCCATGCACAAACTATTGGTCAGCCCATAAGTCAAGTGCCTAAGCCCAATACACGCCAGGCCCAAAGGCACGAGTCTTAAGGCTTGGTTCAAAACAATAAGGCCCAAACAATGAATCTTAGAGCAATCATAGGCCCGTGATCCACTCCGATGAAATCAACTCTAGCCCAATAAAGCATTGGGTCCACTACACCAAAAACCCCCATTAGCAACGGTTCTATACCGTGGGCGTAAGCCATTGCCACGGCTAAGAGCCGTGGACTACAGGGGCGTCGCGAAATCTTTTGTAACGGCTATAAACCGTTGCTAAAATTTTAGCAACGGTTTTATATTCAGGACGGTTGATGCTTTAGCCACGGTTATAAACCGTTGCTAAAAGTTTAGCAACGGTTTTAAGCCGTGGCAAGTTTAGCAATGGCTTAAAACCGTGGCCAGACTTGCCACGGCTTAAAACCGTTGCTAAACTTTTAGCCACGGTTTTAAGCCGTGAATAGTATTTTTTTTTTTTTTGCTATCAAATGACTTTTGATTACCTTCATAAAATAGAGAAAATTTGAAGAGGATGAACACATGTTTTCTGTACCAAAAAGAACATAAATTTGAAGAAGAACCCATAACTTGGTATTGAATCCTAATTGACATAAAAAAAAAAAATTCAGTTTCAAACTAAATATTACGGGCTTGACTTGCACTAAAGAGAATGCTGCCTGTTAAGAAACGTTAAGAAAAGCAATTTAAGGAATGGTCTGCCTTTCAAAGTGACCTCCATTGCTTCTATACTGCACCCATAAAACATAACTCCAAAACATAGGAGCCCGACATAGATGATGTTCAGTTAACAAAGGCTAAGCACCTTGCCAGTTCTTGACTAATAGATCAGATACACTACTGACTATTGCATAGTTGAATTAGCCAACGCATACATTGTTTGCAATCAAGGACTTCCAGCTAAAATTTGAGCACTGACCAATCTCACAACATCATCTGAGATGATCTTGTACATTGCCTCTGTTGGATGAACAGAATCCCAGAACATGTACTTTGATGGCTCCTTACATGTGCTCTGCCCTTTACATGTTGCTCCCATTTCAATCGTCCCTGTTCCACAGCATCCCTTCTTCGTCTCCAGAAGTCCTGATGATTTAGCTTGTCTTATTTCTCCAGACATTCTTACATATTTCAAGGAAAAACAAAGAAGGATGAAAGTAGATTACCGTATCTTGAGGGTACTTGATTGCTTTTTCAAATATCGTGTATATGTCTTCACATCCAATTGACATTCTTAGGGATGTCCTTAACCTTACCAATGTGCTCTTAATCTTTGCGTTCAATAGGGATGCTGCAGCATTAAAGCTATGGACACATTCTGTGCTGCCCATTAGTGTCTTAACAAGTGGCATACAACCTATTGGAGGGACCCCAACAACCACCAATCTTGTTGCTCCCATTCTATGCAACTCCTGAGATAATCATTACATGATTTACTTACATGAACTAGAATGCAGTTAACTAAAACTTTTCCACAAAGATGGGTGCCAAGAATACCGAAGTGTTACCTTAATGTCTTGAGTCATGCAGACTGTTAAGTAAGTGGTGAACTGGTCAACAGTGAACTGCTTGGGGCGAGTAGGATCCAGGAAGTAATTCTGGATGAAATCATTTGTGCCTGTACTTAACACGAAGACCGCATTTTTAACAATCTCAGCCGACTTCTCCTTTCCAACCAGCCTTTTCAATTGGACCTTATAATGCATAAAGTACTCTAATTGCCTGGCAAGAGGCAACACATTCTGCCAAATCAAACTGAAAGTTATTAGCCCTTGGTGTTGCATTATCACATAACTTTTTAACAAATGTAAATGTTTAGTACAACCACCAATGTTTGGGATTCAAGTGGTTGCCTAGCTAGTAGATCGTAGCCTATTGTTAAAGAAACTGTCCAAAGAAAAGGTTTGATACTAACCGTGATCTTTGCAGTGAAGTTGTCATAACCAGAAGCAGCAGATGCAAAACTAACACCAGTCAATAGCTCTTCCTTCTTCAGCGTTGGGTCCAGGAAGGCTGGAATGCTCATTTTCAATCCCAACGATTCCGCTACACAAACAAATCAAAGAATAAATAACACCCAAAGAGAAACCATTCAGTTTGAACGACATAAAGCGATATAGAGGAGCAAACCAGTGAAGTCTGTGGGGAGTCTATTATTCTGAACCAAATTAATTTTGAAAACTTGTGTTTTGGCATAGATTGGCCATGCAGATGGAGCTTGAATTCAACAGACGTGAAAAGGATTAGACCCTCCATACTTTGAATCCAGACTAGGATACCTCATAAAATTATGTGACAACATGGCACAGATACTGAGTTCTAAGAGTGCAGAATGGCAAGCATCAAAAGCACATCCAAAGCTCCCATGGAGTACACCCTCAAGTACATTGTACAATTTACATATGAATATACAATTTATTATGTAACTAAGAATGCAGAATGCAAGGTACCAAGGCATTTCAGCCAGTCCTACTGTTGAGCAAATATTACAATCCTAAACATTAAAGAAATTTTGATTTCAAGGATGGAAAGTACCAAGCAACAACTAAATGAAATAAATAAATAAAGCTCACCTTGATCAACTCTTTGCTTGTTGATCTTTGACCCGATCTCTTCTATCATGATCATCAGCTCCATCCACCTCTCTGTCATGGTCCCGTTCCAGGTCATGGTCACAGTTGCGACTCCAATCATGATCACGTCTCCTAGTCATTTCTTGCTCATTATGACCCCGTTCATGTTTCCTAGTCCCTTCTTGCTCATTATGATCCCGATTGTGTTTCCTACTCCCATCTAGCTCCTTGTGATCCCTATCTTGGTTTTGATCTTGATCCCGATCAAGCAAATTACCTCTACTTTGATCATAACACTCTCTATCATGATCATGAACCTTGTCTCTATTCCTATCTCTATCTCTGTCTCTTTCAAAATCCATGCCTCTGTTACCTTCACGACGGGGATTCCCAAGAGTGAAATTCGACCTCCCAGCTCTTCTTCTTAATTCATTCACTTTTAACACTCTCCCGCCAATAGTCTAATTATCCAAAAGAAACTTCACAACATCACATTTTTGAAACAAAAGCATAAAACCCAAAATCCAAAACCAGCTCCTACATCTATTGCAACTATATATAAGCTTTCAAATTTACGAATTCATGAAAAGAAAAACATACCCTTCCATTCATATCATTGATAGCATCAATCGCAGACCTCGGGTTCATAAAAGTGGGTTCATCCTTTCAGACATGCTCCCCTAGGAATTTAGGATGCTTCCGCAGAGTAATAATTGTTGGACAAATCCAATAATGTGGGCACACATATGTAATATAACGTGTATTGCTATCTTAAAGTATAGTCCATTTAAATATGTGATCTAATAGGGGTATTGGACTATAAGGTATTAATAAATAACATGGTGTAAATAAGGATGTAATTTCTAATTCAATGAGGGGCAGAATTGGAAATTCACAGCCCGTAATTTGAAGGGTTGTGACTTATGGACATTATAAATAGGATGGGTCCCCGATTGAGCGTATGCGTAGAAAGAACAAAACTTTGGAATTATTTTCTGTATCCTCTCAACAGAGATCTAAGGGAAACGCTTGAATCAATCGGAAGATCCAAACAATCCAAACTCATCACAATCAACGGGGAAATCGCTATGGATCGATCCGGTATGTTTCTGTTCTTCTTATTTCCATTGAATCAACTAGAGTCTTAAGCGTATGATTTAATACAACAATTGGTATCAGAGCAACTCTTGTTGATTCCATGTGAAATTATAAAGGAAAACATACAGTGATTATTTGTTTCATACAGTGATATATAGATTCATACAGTGATATATATACATTCATATAATATCAAGGCAATTGAATACTATATGTTATTTATGATTATAGATTCATATAGTTTATGTATTTGGACATGATTATAAAGACATGATTATAGATTCATATGAATAGCATGAATACAGTGATTATGGATTATGTATTAATACAGTGATTGATATAGCATGATCTGGACCTACAGTGATATGTATTCATGACAATTGTCTTCACTGTTTCATTGTGAGTGTAATTGTATTTCCTATTGAAATAGATTACAATTTGGATCAAGGTAAAATAGATGTATTAAAAAAAAAAAAAAAAAAAAAAAATCCGGTTTTACTGTTACAGTGAACAGTGTTTACGATTTCGTGAACAGTGTTTACTATTTCGTGAACAGTGACACCGTTACGGTGAACAGTGACACCGTTACGGTGAACAGTGATACGTGTTACAGTGAATAGTAAACGGCGAACAGTGAATAGTGAAAACGATTTCACTGTTACAGTGAACAGTATCTACGATTATGCAATTTTTAAAAAAAAATTACTGTTCACATTGACCGTTACTGTTCACATTGACCGCGCCTGTTCACCATTGACCGCAACTATTCACTGTTGGGCCTGGCGAATGTTGGGCTTGTATAGTGACTGTTCACGGGCCTTGTGACTGTTCACCTATTGGGCCTGTTGCTGTTATTAATAATTGGGTCTGTTAGTACATTTTACTTTGACTATTGGGCCTGTTGCTGTTGGTAATATTGTTTTAAAGTGTTGGGACCTATGTAATGTGGCTATATTTTATTTAGACCCATGTTTTAATTGTATTAATGGCTATATTTTATTTATACATAGAATATAATTTTGGTTTCATGTATCACTATTGTGTTCCTTATTTAAAATTTACACCATTTAACTAATATGTTGCCAAAGCAACCACTATTAGAAAATATTGGTTGATTTTAAATAAGTGAGCATGCTACTTCCATGTGAAACAATCGGCCCAAAAGAAGATTGTTTTGACCGGATAGTCCCTAGTCTTAAATATGTGATAAAGTTTACTTTACCATGCTTTTATTATGTCAGTCCAAAGAAAAGGCATAATATTAGGCCGGTTTCATTTTGTACGAAGAGTACCACTTACAGATTGATATTTCTGTCCAAAGACTAAATAACAATCCTGTGTTAGGTATCTTAATGTGGGTTTTTATTTACCTATTGTATGAATTTAAAAGTTTATGCAATTGAATAATGACGTGAATATGTTATTTATGTAATTTATTCTCTGTACAGCTAATATGTCTGCTACTAGTATATCTGCTGGTGTAAATAATATTCCCATGCTTAATGGGACAAACTTCAAGGACTGGAAAGAGAACGTGTTAATCGTTCTTGGATGTATGGATCTGGATCTTGCCTTAAGGATTGAGCAACCCGCTCCTCTTACAGATGTAAGTACTCCTGATGCCAGGAAATACTTCGAGAAGTGGGAACGCTCTAATCGCATGAGTCTCATGCTCATAAAGCGAGGTATTCCAGAAGCCTTTAGGGGTGCAATATCCGCAGGGGTGACCAATGCCAGTGAGTTCCTTACTGAACTTGAAAAGCGTTTTGCTAAAAACGATAAGGCTGAAACAAGCACACTTTTAGCTAGCTTGATTTCATTAAAGTATAAAGGCAAAGGAAACATTAGAGAGTACATCATGGAGATGTCTCATCTTGCTTCAAAACTTAAAGCACTGAAGCTTGAGTTGTCTGAGGACTTACTCGTGCATTTAGTTTTAATATCACTTCCTCCACAGTACAGTCAGTTTAAGGTCAGTTACAACTGTCAGAAGGAGAAATGGACTCTTAATGAGCTCATTTCTTACTGTGTACAAGAGGAAGACAGGTTGAAGCAAGACAGAACAGAAAGTGTTCATTTTGCAAGCACCTCTAAAGATAAGGGCACAAAACGAAAGAAGGATTATGAAGCTGCTAAGGGTCCAGCACAAAAGAAACAGAAAGGAAATGAGGGTTGTTTCTTTTGTAAGAAACCTGGACATGTAAAGAAGGAATGTACCAAGTATCACGCTTGGCGTGCTAAAAAGGGTATGTTTCTTGCTTTGGTCTGTTCTGAGGTTAACTTAGCTTCAGTACCTCGAAACACTTGGTGGTTAGATTCTGGTGCTACTACTCACATAAGTGTTTCTATGCAGGGTTGTCTGAGCTACCGAAAGCCAAGTGATGCTGAAAGACGCATCTTCGTGGGCGATGGAAAATCGGTAGAAGTGGAAGCAATAGGAAACTTTAGGTTACTCTTAGGGACTGGTTGTTATTTGGAACTGAAAGACACTTTTGTAGTACCGTCATTTAGACGGAATTTGGTTTCTATTTCCTTGTTGGACAAATTTGGATATTGTTGTTCATTTGGAAATAATCAATTTAGTCTTTCATTAAATTCCAATATTATTGGTACTGGTTCATTAAGCACATTTGATAACCTATATCTTCTTGATACTATTGCCTCATATAATGTAACCTTGCATGTGGAATCACGTGGTACTAAGCGTAAGCTAAATGAAGGAAATTCATCAAAACTATGGCACAAACGTTTAGGACATATCTCGAAAACGAGAATGGAGAGACTTGTGTCAGATGGCATAATAGATTCTCTTGATTTTTCAGACTTTGATGTCTGTATTGAGTGCATCAAGGGAAAACAGACCAAACAAAAGAGATTAGGTGCAAACAGAACTTCAGACGTCTTAGAATTGATCCACACAGATATTTGTGGACCATTCCCTTCGGCTTCTTGGAATGGTCAACAATATTTTATATCATTCATAGACGATTACTCACGCTATGGGTACCTATATCTCATTTATGAGAAATCTGAGTCACTGGATATGTTCAAAGCTTTCAAAGCTGAGGTTGAGAACCAACTCAACAAACGAATTAAAAGTGTCAGGTCTGACCGTGGTGGTGAGTATTACGGCAGATATGACGGTTCCGGTGAACAACGTCCAGGACCATTTGCTAAATTCCTAGAGGAATGTGGAATCGTCCCACAGTACACCATGCCGGGATCACCTAGCATGAATGGTGTAGCTGAAAGACGAAACCGAACTCTTAAGGACATGGTAAGGAGTATGATCAGTCATTCTACATTACCTGAATCACTCTGGGGAGAAGCACTAAAGACTGCAGCTTACATCCTTAATAGAGTACCAACTAAAGCGGCTGCCAAAACACCTTATGAACTTTGGACAGGTAGAAAACCTAGTCTAAAGCATTTTCACATTTGGGGATGTCCAGCTGAAGCAAGGCCTTATCGGCCGAATGAAAAGAAATTGGACTCCAAAACAGTGAGCAGCTACTTCATTGGCTACTCTGAGCGATCTAGGGGCTACAAGTTCTATAATCCCACTATTAAGTCCATTTTTGAAACGGGGACAGCAACATTTTTTGAGGATGTCGAGTTTGGGGGGAGAAATCAGGTACGAGACATTGTCTTTGAGGAGGAATCAATTTCGACTCCTACTACTGTTGTTGACAATGTACATGTTCCACTACCTGTCATTGATCAAGAAGCAGATCTGGAACCTCAACAGGACAATGTTGAACTACTCCCTGCTCCAATTGAATTAAATATTCCAGAAGAACAAACTCAACAACCTCAAGATCAAATGCCATTAAGGAGATCCACGAGAGAAAAGAGAAGAGCAATTCCGGATGATTATATGGTATTTCTCGAAGAACATGAGGAAAATGATGGATTGGTGGAAAATGATCCAATCAACTTCCATCAAGCCATGCAGGATTCTAACTCTCAAAAGTGGATAGATGCTATGAATGAGGAGTACAAGTCTATGCAAGACAATCAAGTTTGGGATCTTGTCCCATTACCTGAAAATACAAAGCCTATTGGTTGTAAATGGATATTCAAAACCAAGAAGGACTCAAAAGGTAATGTGGAAAGGTATAAAGCTCGTCTTGTAGCTAAAGGCTTCACTCAAAAGGAAGGCATCGACTATAAAGAGACTTTCTCTCCAGTGTCAAAGAAAGACTCATTTAGGACAATCATGGCTCTTGTTGCACATTTTGACTTTGAGTTGCATCAGATGGATGTTAAAACAGCATTTCTCAATGGCGACATTGATGAAACAATTTATATGGTGCAACCAGAAAACTTTGTGTCTGGAGACCCAAAGAATATGGTTTGCAGACTAAAGAAATCCATCTATGGGCTCAAGCAAGCTTCCCGTCAATGGTACTACAAATTTCATCAAGTAATTGTCTCGTTTGGTTTTAAGACAAATGTTGTTGATAACTGTGTGTATCATAAGTTCAGTGGGAGTAAGCATATCTTCTTGGTTTTGTATGTTGATGACATATTGCTTGCCACTAATAATATAGACATGTTGCACGAAACCAAGAGATTTCTATCAAAGAAATTTGAAATGAAAGATCTTGGTGAAGCTTCTTTTGTCTTAGGGATTCAGATATACCGGGATCGTTTTCGGGGTATTCTTGGATTATCACAAAAGGGCTATATAGAAAAAGTGCTTAAAAGGTTTGGCATGCAAGATTGTAAACCAGGAGATACCCCTATATCTAAAGGAGATAAATTCAGTCTTAAACAGTGTCCTAAGACTAAACTTGAAGTTGTAGAGATGCAAAAGATCCCCTATGCATCCGCTGTTGGGAGTCTTATGTATGCTCAAGTATGTACACGTCCAGACATAGCATTCATTGTTGGAATGCTTGGCAGATATTTGGATAACCCTGGGATGAGTCACTGGAAAGCAGCTAAACGGGTTATGAGATATTTACAGAGAACTAAGGATTACATGCTCACATACAAGAGATCAGATCAGTTGGAGATCATAGGGTATGCTGATTCTGATTTTGCTGGATGCCAAGATAGTAGAAAATCTACATCAGGCTACATTTATCTGTTAGCTGGAGGAGCTATTTCTTGGAGAAGTGCTAAACAGACACTCATAGCTTCTTCCACCATGGAAGCAGAATATGTGGCGTGTTTTGAGGCCTCCAACCACGGATTATGGCTGCGTTATTTTGTCACTGGGCTGCGCATTTTGAATGACATAGAAAGACCACTAAAGTTATATTGTGACAATAAGTCAGCAGTTTTATATGCCAACAACAACAGGAGCTCGTCTAGGTCAAATCATATTGACATAAAGTTCCTGGTTGTGAAGGAGAGAGTAGAGAATAAACAGATTTTCATAGAGCATATTGGGACACACTCCATGATTGCGGATCCGCTTACTAAGGGATTACCACCCAAGGTCTTTCATGAGCACACCGCTCATATGGGTGTTATGTCACATGAGGATATCATGGTTTAGTGGGAGTTTTGTTGTTCTATGATGAATTTTTTGGACACATTGGTGTAATTTAGTATTTTCTGCAGAAATAAAGTCTTCAGTCAATTGTCTGTTTATTATATGTTTGATCTCATTAAAGATTAAAGTTGGACCGGTTGGAAATAGACATGTTTGGATCACATCACATGTAATTTCCATGCTCTACATCCATGTTTGATCTATGTCATTTGATTATATTGGTATATGTGACTATTGATGGATTTCGTTACGCTACTTGTGACGCAAATCGCTTTAATCCTATATCAATATAGTCAACGGACGAGATTGTTTCGAAATACCTTTACTTGTGATAGCAAGTTTTGAGCTCATACGGTTATACACATTAACGGTAACATATGTGGCCCAAGTGGGAGATTGTTGGACAAATCCAATAATGTGGGCACACATATGTAATATAACGTGTATTGCTATCTTAAAGTATAGTCCATTTAAATATGTGATCTAATAGGGGTATTGGACTATAAGGTATTAATAAATAACATGGTGTAAATAAGGATGTAATTTCTAATTCAATGAGGGGCAGAATTGGAAATTCACAGCCCGTAATTTGAAGGGTTGTGACTTATGGACATTATAAATAGGATGGGTCCCCGATTGAGCGTATGCGTAGAAAGAACAAAACTTTGGAATTATTTTCTGTATCCTCTCAACAGAGATCTAAGGGAAAACGCTTGAATCAATCAGAAGATCCAAACAATCCAAACTCATCACAATCAACGGGGAAATCGCTATGGATCGATCCGGTATGTTTCTGTTCTTCTTATTTCCATTGAATCAACTAGAGTCTTAAGCGTATGATTTAATACAACAATATGCAGATGACTTAAAAAAATCAAAATCTTACAAACCTCAAATACCTGAAGAAAGCTTGATGAGTAGCATTATCGGATATGTAACACCACAAAATCTACAAATAAAACAAAGCTGAACCAAGGATATCAATTGACAGTTCATTGGCTGTAAATCTTATAATCACAAAATCCGCTGCGAATGCCATGGGTTTGCTTCAATATGTACATTAGAAAAATCTAAATTTATCTAAAGTTCTTCCCAGGGAAAAGGCTCTCTTGAGCAGCTTGTTTTTTTAGTTTGGTCCCCCACTTTGGGGACCACCAAATCACATGAAAGAGAAAAGGTTTACTAGTATTCAGTGTTCAATATCTTCAAGAATCGAGAACCCTTAACAGCTTAGCACAAAATGGGATAAATTTTTGTCATTGTTAGTTGAAGATTCAGGAAACTGGAAGGGCATTAAGGAGGAGAAATATTGAATCCCAAATGACAGCCTTGATGAACTGTAACTATAATTATCCTATCAAAGAGAATACTAGGAACAACATAGATACATAAATATAGAGTTAAGTTGGTGAGTACCATCTGCATCATCCTCAACACTGGCGTCTTCGATATCCTCGGCAAAAGATAGGCGTGGGTTCCCCTTAACTTTCCTCTTTTTGCGTTTTTGTAATTGGAGTTCCTCTTCCCTAGTGAACAAAATAAAATTTTATCAAAAATACTTGGAAAATAAAATTATCTAAACATAAAGAAATAAATGTATGAAGTGAACTCTCACTCCTGCTGTAAGTTCTGAAGTTTCTCTTTCTCCTCCTCTTCGATTTTGTTTCGAATGTTGACCCTCTATCAAACAAATTCAATCAAATTAAAAACAAAGCCATGATCCAATAACAGACTAGAAAAAAAAATCCAAACTTTTGCTCACCTTTTCTACATATTGTTCTCTGGTGAAGTTAGGTCAACATGGAGAAGAAAAAAAAAACTCAGTATTCAATGACAACACACCGAGGGATGGGAAGCTTCTCCTTTGAAACGAGAGTGAAACGGACTTTAGACCGAAAAACCTGGTTGTTGCCTGCTAAACATGAACCAGAAGATTTCAAAAATCATCAAACTGACAGAAAAAATCATCAAATGGAAACTGACAGAAACCAGGCTGAGTGCACCTCGTTCCTGTGCGCATTGTGATCCTCGCAGCTGAATCGCCTACACCGCCCCTGCAGGCCAAACATGGCTCAACTCAGCTTCACGTCAGAGGGGGTTCTCATTATACTCCCATCATTCCCACGGAGTGTCAATCTGGCCATTAAGGATGTCAACATCTGCTTGGGAGACAAACTGAACTCATGTTCTACTGGCAAGCACATTATAAACATCAAAGAGCCCCAGTTAGACAGCTTGGAGTTCAATAGCAAAAATGTTTTTAAGCGAAGTACCTGCACTAAACATCAACCCTCTTTATTGTTTCTGATAAGTCCACATCCAGCTAGAGAATTACAAAGACATGCATCGCCAAGAAAAAAAAAAAGTCAGATAAGTAAATAAGCTAGACTAGCAACGCCAAGAAAAAAAAAGTAACAATACTAAAATGAAAAACAAACAGGCTTGTGAAAAATTCAAACCATACCAAATGTCGACATTGACATGACCATGGGATCATCAAACTCCAACTATAATAAGCAAATAAATGAAAATTAGGGACAACTGGTTCCCCATTTTGTAATCAACTTTAAACAACTTTAAGTTTCCTAAAAAAAAGAAGTGAAAACCTGTCCTTAAATGTGAAAATTGAATCGTTCATACCCTTAGAATCAACAGAAAATAGATTTAAACATGTCATACCCTTGGCCATTCTCCAAGACTTTCAGCGACAATTTTTGCAGCTTGCATTCCAAAGGCTGTATGCCGAGCGATATTCAGGCACACCATTTAATGATTGTCGAAAGAAACATTTTATTTTACGAATTACAAAGTGCCCAGAACATCATTTGTCACAAATTCACAGTGGATGCATCTGAAAGAACCAATTTAACTAATCAACTATCAGGCACACCATTTAAATTAACTACTCCCATATGATTAAGAACTTTCTTGCTTTTCATTTTTTTCCCTCTCCAAAAATTAAACCCCTAAATAAAAATGATATTTAACTAGGGTTAATAAGTGTAATTTTGGTAGAAGCCAAGGATGCTTCTAGAACTTTGTTTAACTCAAGGGAAGTTCAATGGCTCATGTGCCTTTGACTCTAACCACAGGCAGTAACCTCATGTGCCTTAGACCTTTCTACATCTGCAGTAGAACGTCTCAAAGGGTCATAAAATTCCTCCTTCCCGTGATCTACAACATCAATCTAGAAGAAACAATATCATTAAACTTTTTGTTTATCAGAAATCGTTAAATAACAAGCCAAAAATTTTATTAACATATCAGTATATTTTCATAGGATTTTACATACGTTTAATGTTTAGGAATTCATCTTTGGAATTAACTATGAAAACAATGTTACCCTTACCCAGTTCAAAGCTCACTTGAATAATTTGATAAACACACAAGAATAATTTGACACTGCTAGAACTTACCTCCTCTTCATCAGAGCTATCATCAGGATCAGAATCATCAATTGATTCTTCTTTCTTCTTGGGAGCTGCCACAGAACCATTCCTTGCTGCAGCCACAGGTAACTTTTTGGCTGGAACTTTGGCTTTGGGTTCCTAAGAATAAGCCAACACATCATAAGATCAAATTTCCAAAATGATAATTGGCATCGAAAGAGCAAAAGGAAAATTACTACAAGGATCCAGCACTGAAGTAAGTCTTGTAACACACATTCACATAAAATAGGTTTTAAAATGCAGACGAAATTTACTCTGACATGGTCCACAAGAGTATCAATGATTATGCTCAACATCCAAAGAAAAGGGAATAAAGGCATGGGGTAGGTATTAGATTCAATGCTTTTGAAGGTATGTCAATACTATTTGGAAATCCAAGGAAGTTGTTAAATTAAAACGGTATGACAAATGCTCATGTACTAAATTAAAGTAAGAAACTAACAAATTTGCAGATATAAAATGGATATAGCAATTATATCAAATCAATCAAGTATCAACAGTGATTAACTAGAGTATCCGCACTAACATCATCAGAATTAGAATCATCGCTATCTAACCAAATAGAATAAAGTCACATTAGAGAATAATGGTACGTGCAAAAACTATATTAAGTATAGCCAAGCACTCACGTCGTCAGATTCATCGTAACTATCCGAATCTGAAGAATCAGAACTGCTAGTATTCGCCTTTCCCTTTACAAGTTTCTTAGATACTGGTTGTTGTTTCTTAACAACAGGCTCCTACAACACACACAAGAAACAACTCCCACAGAAAACACTCTAATTTTCATTTGTAAATCTACACTAAAACATCCTAAATAATGAAGAAAAAAAATAATTTTAAAACACTTTTTTTTCTATGATTGTTAGATCAAGAATGAGTAAGTACTCACATCATTATCAGAATCTGAAGAATCTGAACTGCTGGTTTCAGGCTTTCCTTTAACAGAAGCGTTCTTAGAAACTAAAACAGATTTTTTATTTGAAGGAACAACAGGCTCCTACACCGAATTAACAAAACCCCATATAGAAAAAGGTATGATTTAATTTTTTTCAAAAAATCTTCAGACTAATAAAACAAGCCGCCATTAACAATGTTTTAACAAAAAACACTTACATCATCAGAAGAAGATTTAGTCCGGACCGAACATCGATCGATTTTGAAGATTCTAATCAAACCTTTCTTTGAAGATTTTGCAAACCAAACCAAACCTTTCTTTGAAGATTTTGCAGAAACAGGGGTGGCTGCAACGACCTACACAAGAACATCGATCGATTGAATCAGAAACATGAACATCGATCGATTGAATCAGAAATACAAGAGAAGGGGGTAGAAGTGTTACCTAAGACTTCTTGCTAGATTTGCTACGAAGAAAAGGGAAGACAATCGAAACGAAAATAGAGAAAGAGAGCAGCAAGGCGAAAACCCTAGTTTTCCCCAATTTTTTTCGCCAAATCTCCTCTCATCTCCACTGTTTTTCCCCCAATTGCTTTCGCCAAAGCGGAGCCACCATGTCTGTTTTTCCCCAAAAATTTTCGCCAAAGCGCGAAGTTATTTTCTCCAAAATTGCGAAAATGCTCCCTCCAATTTCAAAGCGCGAAATTATTTACTTTAGATACGGTTTTAAACCGTGGGCGGATATAGCCACGGTTATAAACCGTTGCAAATTTTTGTGTATTATTTTTAGCTACGGTTTTAAACCGTTGGTAGATATAACCACGGTTTTCAGCCGTGGCAATTAAACCAACGGTTTAGAACCGTGGCCATTTCTCCACACTTCCACGTGCAACACACGTGCATTATAGCAACGGTTTTAAGCCATTGGGAACTATAGCCACGGCTAAAAACCGTGGCAAACATTCCAACGGTTTAGAACCGTGGCCAAGCCATTTTAGCCACGGTTTTAGGCCGTTGGCCACTATAGCCACGGTTCCTGGCCGTGGCAAATAAGCCAACGGTTTAGGGCCGTGGCCACCTCCGTGTAGCTAAATGGGCATTTTGGTGTAGTGGTCCTAAAAAGAGCCAAGTGCTGAAGAAACTCTATCATACATAGTTGAAATCTTATGCCAGATTTTCTCCCTCCATCACGCGCTCGATCGTAGGGACAATTGGGAGGAAACACTCGCTATAAGAGATGGTAAAAAGAGGAAGAAAGGTACGCATACACACTGCAATTTACATATAGTCTTCACTCTGCCTAGCATCGATATATAACTTAAGCATCGGAGTGTTTTCGGCCACCACAACGGTGGCCCCTCGCTTAACTACTGCTCATTCTTGCAAGTTCAATATCGTCGGGATCAACGAGGACAAATCTTAAGACATCATATACTATAAACAAAAGGATGAAGAATTTTTATTTTTTTTAATAGATAATGATATCTTTTTCTAAAAAAATAAAAAATGTTCTGCTGAAAAATTTTCATTTCCTCGCAATTAGAACCTTAATTATTGATGCAGGAGGATCCGAGTCAAATGATGCTAAGCTGTTAGAAAGCATGTTATTGACACTGAGATACCTTGAATTGGCAGATCAGAGCAAGGATGGTAGGAAATCGTTATTTTTCCTAATTGGGGCAGTTTTGGGTGCGTTTCGGTATTTTGGCCATAACTTTGGCTACGGGTATCAGAATCGTGCATATGACCCCAATTCGGAAAGATCTTTTCGGTGCGCATGTCATGGCCACCCAGATATGCTCGGTGCACATCTTTTCGAGGTAAAAATCTACTATTTCCCCTTCCAAATCTACAATTTTAGTAATTTTTTCCTTTTATGGTAATATTCCATTCATCATTTAGGAAGTGATTCTGAACCTGATTTGGACTAGAATTTTGGCAGATTAATTCTTTTATTACGTATTTTGTTTTAGCATGATTATTGGGATTTTGCTATTTTTGGTAAAATTTTAATAATTACGAGTTTTAGATATAAAGCCCGGCTGGTGGGCTGACTTTAAAGATACTTTTGATTTGTTGAACTAGCCTACAAAATAATCTTTATTCTATCCGGCATCAATTATCATGTTCTGAAACTTACAGACATTGTTTTCTACTTTTTTCCTAGGGTACACTTCGTTAGAAGATTGTACGAAATTGAGTATAATGTCCAAAAACTACCTATACTCTTCTCTACACAGCTGTGGTTGCAGTATCACTGCTAGGTTAGGCCATGACCTCAATTTTCTCAGTCCCAATTTCCTCGTCTGTTGTTGAAATCAAAATGCTGATTGAATCAGAGATGCTGAAGAATTTTTTATTTTTTCATTCATAAAGGGATTTTTGGGTATTGAATACTTGTCTAGGTGATGTCTGGTGCTAAATGAGTGTTTCTTAGTATTGTAAGTAGAGTTATTAAACAAAACCTACCATGAACCTAAATAGTAAAAAAGATTCCCACGTGTTCAAATTTCTTTTTACATTAATTCAATTAGGCTTGACTTGAAAGTGAATGTGATGTGTGGAAATAGACTTATATGTTAAGTAATTGCATGTTGACGGTGTTAAAGCTGCATCAATCAAGCTGCTCATTGATGGACTAGATGTTTAAAAAGAATATGTGAGAAAATGGTACATTTGGTATGGAATGGTAGTAGTATAAATACTTCATATTTATTCTGCCGGGAGGTTGCCAGTATTGCAATGGCTTGTGTTTACTATGGGCCTGGCCAATAACTGTAATAATAGCTATGACTGGAAATTCTCATATCGTGTAAGAAGTTGTTTAGATTAATCAAACTACTAGAGTTGTTTGTTGATATTCCCTTGTCAACTTTTGTGATGTTATCATGTTCATAGTTTTAGTTCCCCAAACATCCCTCACATAGATACGGATTGATCTGAGAACAGTCATGTTTGGGTGTCCCTTAGGTTTCATCTAACATCATGTAACAGGCTTCCTGAATCATGATTAGCTAATAGACCAACGGGGCAGGTCCACAAAAAAGAATACCTTCCATGTTAAGCTCCATTCAGCTTTTGATGTTTTATTCCTTCTTGGTAAATTGATTTCTTTCTAGTGATAAACTATTCAGTATGTGCACTACACCTTTTAAAGTGCTGATTGAAAAATGTAAAAGTACAAAAGAAACTAATTTGATATCTGAATTAAAGTATATAGTCTTTTGGTTCCTAAATCTAAGCTTATGTTTCTGCTTGTTGCTATCACAAAAATTTGTCCTGGATTGCATGGAACACTCTTTTGTTTAAATCATTTATATCTAATCTTTCTTCATATTCTGGTTGTACACTACTAACCTTCAAGGCATTGAGACAAGAAGATATAGGAAATCTTCATCAGATATTTTTTAAAGTATACCAACCACCAATGAGAAACTACCAAACTATAATGGGCAAAAATAGCTTCTTCCCTATGAGATTACACGATTATCAGATTGGTTTGATAATGTTGAAGAGAACGTGACTACAAAGATAAAACCAACCAGAAAAACTTGAGAGGAGTACATCCTTTACAATAATTTTAATTTCTTTATCTAAAGTCAACATGGGAACATTTATTTAAATTCTACATGAGAACAAGTTGCATGCAATTATTTACTTTTTTTGATGGAATTATCTGACACTTCTTTATTATCCCTTATTACAGGATTTTTGATCTCATGATATAATTCCTTTTTATCTTGAAGATTGTCCTGTTGTTTGGATGAGGATCTTCTTTCATATTGGGGGCAAAAATATGTCGGTTTATGCATCCCTTAAAGTTTTTGAATGGGAGACTCTTTTATACATTAGAAACAAGGAAACAACAAAGACCACTCGTTTAGGTCCCTTTAATGATTTGATTACAACTTATCTCCTTGGGCCTTGCTCATGGTATCTAAGCCAGTTTCCCTCATTATTAGGGATCCAGGGGAGCTCCTGCGCACAAAGCATAGGAGGACGTTCTGTGCACAAAGCACAGTCGTAGGATCTGATCCGACGGCTCAGATCGATGAATTTCAATTTTTTTTTTTTTTTTTGAAATCCATTTTTGTGAATTCCTTTGATCTGAACTGTCAGATCAAATACGACGGCTGTGCTTTGCGAACAGGACGTCCTCCTATGCAAGGGGTTTGTCCTAATGCATCTCATTATTATCCACACCAGTCCAAGTAGTAAGCGTTGAAGGAAGGAACAACTAAAATAAAATAGAGGCTTTCACAATAGAAAGAAACTTGGAATACTTGCAGATTATATTTTATTGATATGACTACTGAAGCAAATATGCCTATTTATAGGCTTACAAACTAACTGAATGTTGTTGATCCACTACAACCACTAACATGATTTTAGCAACAACTAGACTAATGACTCCTAACTATCCAAATAAACATGGACACTACTCCCACTTCTAAATTATGATTAAGTCAAACTTTGAATCAATTCTTCAACACTACCCCTTGATTAAAAGTATCAAACACCAAGTAGGGATCTAAATTAAATAAACTTCTCTTTTGACAGAGCCTTCATCAGGATATCGGCCAATTGCTCATTTGTGCTACAATACTTCAAAGCAATCTCCTCCTTAGTAACCAAGTCACGAATGAAATGGAAACGAATATCAATATGTTTTGTTCGGCTATGAAATGCTGGATTTTTTGTCATGAAGATTTTGGCTTTGTTGTCACAGAAAAGTTTTGTTGCTCCTTCTTCCCTTGTTGAAGGTCTGCTAACATTCTCCTTAACCAAATAGCTTGACAAGCTGCTGAAGTAGCTGCAACATACTCAGCTTCCGAGGAGGATAATGCTGCTGTGACTTGTCTCTTTGAGCTCCAAGTGATTACTCCTGATCCAAGCGTAAAAACATTTGCCAAAATACTTCGTCTATCATCCAATGAACTTGCCCAATCACTATCTATGACCCCACGTAATATGAAATTGAAGGTTTTTGAGTACCAAATTCCATAATTCACCGTTCCAGCAATGTAATGCAAGACTCGCTTTGCTGCTCCAAAATGAAGCTCTGAAGGATGTTGTATAAACCTGGAAATTACACCAATAGAAAATGCAATATCGGGGCAGGTGTGACTTAGATAAATTAAGCCACCAACCAAGCTTCTAAATCTTTTAGCATCAGCCATCTCTGCCCCATCTTCAAGCTGCAATTTTTTATTAGTATTCATGGGTGTAGCTGCAGATTTACAACTTAACATGCCAAATTTATTGAAAAGATTCTTGGCATATTTTCTTTGTGAAATAAAAATTCCACCTTCAGCTTGTTGAACTTCAAGGCCAAGAAAATAATGCAGTAAACCCATATCTGACATTTCAAACTCATACATCATATGTGATTTAAACTCAGCCACAAGAGATTTAGAGGAACTTGTGTAAATGATATCATCAACGTAAAGACAAACAATGATGAAATCATTTTTACCTTCCATCTTCGAATAGAGTGCGGGCTCATTTTTACTCTTCATGAACCCGTTTTGCTGGAAGTATTTATCAATTTTGCTATACCATGCCCGTGGTGCCTGCTTCAATCCATACAACGCCTTTATCAGCTTGTACACCTTTGTCTCTTTGCCTTTAAATATGAAACCATCCGGTTGAGTTACATAAACTTCCTCTTGCAAATTTCAATTTAGAAATGCTAATTTGACATCGAATTGATAAACATGCCATCCTAATTGTGCTGCCAATGCTAGAACAGTTCTTACAGTTTCAAAGCGGGCTACTGGAGCAAAAGTTTCTTCATAATCAATACCATGTTGTTGCGCATATCCTTTCGCCACAAGCCGAGCTTTGTATTTTTGTATACTTCCATCAGCACAAAATTTTGTTTTGAATACCCACTTCAAGCCAATTGCATTTTTGCCTTCGGGTAAGTCCACCATTTCCCATGTTCCATTCTCACTACACCAAAAGGCCAGTTTAGCTACGCCGAGCTGGCCACGGTTCTAAACCGTTGGTTTATTTGCCACAACAAAAAACCTTATCTATAATTACCAACGGCTTAAAACCGTGGGTAAAAAAAAACCTGGCCACGGCTTAAACCCGTTGGTGTATTTGGCACGGCTAAAAACCGTGGCTATTAGTAGCAATGGCTCAAAACCGTGGGTATTATTAGCAACGGCTCAAAACCGTTGCAAAAAAAAAATTTGGCAACAGTTCAAAACCGTGGCTATTTGTAGCAACGACTCAAAACCGTGGCTACATTAAAAGCTGAAAAAAAATTGGGCTGGCTATTTTGGCGCTCGACCTTCCCTCCACTCGACAAACCTTCCCTCCACTTGACAAACCTGCTCCCTCCACTCGACATCGACCCTCTCTGCTCCCCTCCACTCTACTCGACATCGACCCTCTCCTTCCCTGCTCCCTCCCTCAGATCTACTCCACTCTACTTCCCTGCTCCCTCGACTTCCCTGCTCCCTCGACTTCCCTGCTCCTCTCTCGACTTCCCTCCTCCCCTCCTTCCCTGGTCTTCCCTCCTTACTCGGCATCTTCAACCTTTAAACCATTTGCAAAATCGATCAGCCACTGCAACCATTCGCTCGTACAGGTACTCTATCTCTCTCTGTTTTATTTTTGATGAAATTAGGGTTCCTGAATGTAGAGTTTTTTTATTTAGAGGTTTTGAATCTCTAGGGTTCTTGAATTGTTTTTTGAATCAGTAGGTTTTATTTAGAGGTTTTTTGAAATTAGGGTTTTAATCTCTAGGGCTCAAAACTGTATGCCTGATAAATTCCTGATATAATTTAATTTTTTGAATCTTTAATTTTTGTATGAAATTCCTGATATAATTTGAAACCAGGAAATACATCTTAGGAATATACATTAAGAGTAGAAGTAAGTCATTGCTAATTTATAAATTAGTTTAAAACAGTAAACCTACTATGATGATTGACAATGGCTATTATGTGTGACTTGTTAATCAAAAAGCTCATCAAACACATTGAAAAGATAACCTCCTCCTATTGCAGAAACTTAGGAGAATAATGGACAAATAAGTTTGCTTCAATACATGGAATGTGCATAATTAATATGACACAAGATATACTCTAGCTATATGATTTACATACAAATGTTAACGCAACTCAAAGATTGAATGTTAGTGGAGTCCTGCCATTATTAGTAATTATGTCATCTATGTCTTGTCAACATTATTGACCTGGAAACTTGATCATATTCATTGTTCAATGCATCTTGGATTGATTCATAATCAAGGGTTTTTCTTATGTTCCCTTGATTCTATTTCTTATTTGCGTCCCTGCCATTTCAAACATCCTGTAATTGATGTTAAACTGCCTTTCATTCTTGGTTTTTTATATCTAGTTCTTTGTTTTATATGCTAAAATCTAGAGCGATCTTCCTTTTATTTGCACTCTTATGGGTTGTTGATGAATTCTTATTTTAATGTCTATATATTTTTATTTTGTTTTTTCTAAGATCAGCAATAAGCATGATTGTGGTATTTTAGAAACAAATAGTTTGGATAGGAGATCCAATGTAACTCAAGTAATTGAGTTGGATTGGGAATGTAGAAAGAAGGTCAATGAAACATTTTATAGGGTACCATAACAAATACAACAGCACAACTGGATGAATTGAAGTTCATTAGACTGGTCAATGATTTTCAAGCAATTTAGCATATTCCTTTAGTTGCATTTTATCATCGTTCAATGACTTCCAACTATAAGTGAGGTTTACCTACCAGTATTCACTTCGGGTGTTTCTGTATTTCCGATCAGGATGAGCTTTATTATTTTTTGTCAAAACAAAGAGGACAAATGTCCTTAAACAATCAGTTATGGCTTGCTTTCTTCCATTGTTCTACAACCACATGGTATAATAGATTCCAAAAGATTGCAGTGCGTCATTAATGAGAGTCTTATTTGTCTAAGGCTTAAAGAACGATTTTTTTAGCTGAATTGTTGTGTATCAAGGATCTTTTCCCATCTATACATTTTATTTATTGAATCCTGCATCAGTCATTTCTTATGTTATTTGTTTGTAACTATGCTTTTAAGATGCGTCCATGTTTTTCTCGCATTATAATGTTCTAAAACTGATCTTACAGAGTTGGTGTGAAAACACCCACTGTTGAGGTAAGATATAAGAATCTCCGCGTTGAACCAGAGTGTGAAGTAGTTCAAAGGCACAGTTTGAAGATTGTCGAGGTAAGATATAAGATATATTTTTTTCCCATTATTTTTAAATGCTTTTATAAAATGCAACTTATAATGTCTTAAGAACAACTTTAATAAGATTTCCAGAGTATAATACAATATTACATTCATCATTTTATTTGTTTGCCCCCTAAAACTAAAATAGATTCATTTTATTACATCCTTAGTATCTTTATTTTCAAGAAATTTCGTTCGTGTAATTTATTTGTTTGCCCCCTAAAACTAAAATAGATTCATTTTCCTCCTGTTGTCGGATAATTGCCTTGCAGAAAGTAGAAAAGGAGGAAGAGAGAAAAGCAAGGGAGAAGATCCGTCAGAAACCCGAAGAGGATAAGGTATATGTTGAATTCTCAACTTATCTTTTATTGCGGTATGATTGAAGAATAATACACATCATATTAGAACATTCTTCAACACAATTCTAAGAACAATTCTTATTTCTATTTGTTTTCTCAAAACAATTCTAAGAAGAATTCTTGGATGAACACCTCGTTATACTAGCGGTAACCTAGTATCGGCACCGTTATCTTGAACTGTTCAAAGAATTATCTTCAAATGATTATTGTTATTCTTATCTATTTTTATCTATGTGTTTTACTATTTCTATATGTTATTTCTTCTGTGTTCAACTATATGTTCTAGACTGTAAGTTTAGTTTGCTTTTCTGAAACCTAGTAGTCCTAGGTGCAAAATTGGTATCATATGAACTGAAACTGATTGGAAAGATGGAGGTAGTAGGGTACTCCCATGTATTCCATGTCTATTGAATACTAATTGATTAAGCAAACACTCTTAGATATTATTCTAGTAAACTAATTTCCTTCTTATGCCAATTCATGGGTCTCAAAGGGAGATGATTAAGGGGAAGATAGCCTCCTCATAGTATGGTTCCTATGGAGGTTATCCTCATAAAAGTGTCACTCTCAATCTTTTAATTTTCATGAGTGTTTGACTAAAGTTAATCTTTTAATTTTTTTTGTGTGTAAAAATGTCAAAAATTCCTTTACATAAGTCATGGATGAACAAACGGGGAAGTGCAAAGTATATAAACGAGGTTAGACAATTCCAAAAGTTTGTTTGAGGATAATGCAAACGGAGAGAGTCTTTTTCCTTGCCCATGTGTCCGATGTAGAAACTCGAGGAAAAACATTAGTGTTGACGACATAGGTGTTTATTTGTTAAGCCATGGCATTGATACAAATTATGTCACGTGGATACATCATGGAGAAATATAAACAGCATGTGATTGGTGTACCTATGACAGAAATGATTGAACCTATTGATGCCTTGAATATCCTAGGATGAGCGAGCTAGTTGATGATGTATTCCTCAACATGCAAGCTGTGGAGGCTGATGATGGGATAAATGACTTGAATGACACCGTCGAAGAATGTTTTGGCGATAATCCAGAAGGTGTCCGGAACTTTCTAATGAACCTGAGACAGTTATGAACAAGAAGTATCAAAAGTATAAGGAAAAGCGACTGTGCCTTTGTACAATGGGTGTCCTAAGGATAAGACCATGTTGTCCACCATGATTGAATTGCGGAATTTCAAGACTCGTTTTGTACAATGGGTGTCCTAAGGATAAGACCTTATTGCGGATGATTGTAATTTGCCAGATAACTACCTAAACATGAAAAACACAATTAAAGATATGGGGATGGAAGTAAGACAATACATGCATGTGCCAATGGATGCATTCTCTATTGGAAATAATATGAGGGTCTGGTTGCTTGTCCAAAATGTGTTCTGGTAGGTATAAGATTATGTGGGTGTTGATGACAACGACTCCGGCAAGGTATACAAGAAGAAGCTAAAAAGGTTGTAAAGTATTTTTCATTGATTCCAAGGTTGAAAAGATTTTTAGCATACCGTGGATTCGTGAAGCAATGACTTGGCACAAGGATGCTTGTTCAGATGGGAATTTGATGAGACATCCATGTGATTCAGCACAATGGACTTTAAAAAATATGAGATGGCCAGAGTTTGCCTATGATAGTAGGAATTTGAGACTTGCAATATCGAATGATGGTTTTAACCCACGTGGAAATCTAAGTAATGCTTATAGTTGTTGGCCAGTAATAATAGCACCTTTGAATCTTCCACCTTCTTTATGCATGAAAAAGGAGTTTTGTTTGTTAACCTTGTTAATATCAGGGCCAAAAGCACCCGAAAAGAATATTGATGTTTACTTGGAGCCATTAGTAGAAGAGTTGAAGGAATTGTGGGCAAATGGTGTTTCAACTTGGGATGTGTGTACTAAAAGCAAATTTCCGGTTGAAAGCAATGTTGTTTTGGGGTATCCATGACTTTCCTGCTTATCGGACTCTACCCGGTTGTAATGTTCATGGTTATAATGCATGCTCTATTTGTGTTGATGATGTAGAATCTGAACGTCTTTCAAACAGTCGGAAGATATGCTATAGAGGCCATCGACGTTTTTTACCTACAAAACACAAGTTTAGAGATGACAAGGGATTCAACAAAGATGTTGAACATCGTCGTGCTCCACGACGGTTATCTGGCGAAGAAGTTGAATGAAGGATAGTGAAAATTTTGGAAGGTAGTTCTACACAAGGTAGGGTTAGTGGGCAAAAGCGCAAGAATATGGTTGATAATGATAAAGTCAATGATGAACTAACCAATAACATTGCGCCACCGTGGTCTAGAAGGTCCATTTTATTTGATTTGTCGTACTAAAGTTTGTTGAGCTACGACATAATGCTGATGTGATGCATACTGAAAAGAATGTCATTAAACACTTATTGAGCATATTGTTGAATGTCTCTAAGAAAACAAAGGATGTTGAGAATGCTCAAAGATATGGAAGACATGGGAACTCATAAGAGATATTGGTTGAGCCATTGGCAATGAAACAGGAAAAACTTCAATGCCAAGAGCATCATTGCCTTGACAAAGAAAGAAAAAAAGTATTTATGAATACACTAAAGAGTTGAAATTGCCGAGTGGATTTCATCCAAGTTGAGTAATTGCGTTCTTGGCAATCCCTAGAGCTTAAGAGGACTAATGTCACATGATTACATGTCATTATGCAACATTTTACTTACAGTTTTGCTTAGACATGTTTTTCATGACAAGAAGGATAAAGATTTAAGAATTGTTATTCAAAGAATTGACTTATTCTTTAATATCTTATGTGCTAAAGTGATCAACAAAACAAATATTCAGTTGGCACACAAAGGTGTTGATTGAGGCAATGTGTGTCTTTGAAAAGGAGCTTCCACCTTCATTATTTGTTATAAATGTGCATTGCATGGCTCCATCTAACCGAGGAAGCGATGCTTGGTGGTTTCAGTTCGATATCGATGGATGTATCCCTTTGAGCGGTAAATAATTTTTCTAATTTTAGTGCACGTCATCACATTATGTTATTATATTATATACTAATTTATCATTTTATTTATGATTGATAGGTTAATGAAACGATACAAAGACTATGCTAAAAATTTCAGATACATAGAAGGATCAATAGCAGAATCATACCTTGTAGATGAATCAGTTACATACTGCATGAGTATATGACAAAGCCAAAGTTCGGAAACTCACAAACACAGTCAAGAGGAGTGGCTTGATGTAGATGAATGAGTATGCCCGATGAAAAGCCATTGGATAAAGGAAAAACTATATGCTAAATAATGTACAATTTAAACAAGCTCGAAGATGGGTTTTTCAATGCACTTGCTAATTCGAGTGATTGGGAAGAGTAAGATATTAAATTTTTAGTCTTTTTTATTAACTAGAAATATAGAATTATGATAATATGGGTAACTGGTGCAGAAAATACAATGAATATTGCATGGAGTTGGCTACACAAAGTAAAAAAAAGGGTCAAGGAAAAATGTTGAGAAAGCTACAGATTTTATTCCTTGGTTGTGTAATGAGGTATTTTATAATGTGTATTTATTCATATATATATATATATAATTTTTTTTATTTTCAGATTTCAGTTCTAAGATGATTTGTTTTACAATGTAGTTAGAGAAGGCTGGGGAAACAAATACCACACTTTGGAGGTTAGCCAATGGTCCACAATTTGTGGCAACCCGATAACCAAAATATTGTGTAAATGGTTTCACATTTGCGACAAGTTCTTTGGATGAATGTTTGGTGACACAAGATAGTGGTTTCTCCATGGATGCCATTGCTCATTTTGTTGCAAGTAAGAAAGATAAGAGGCCAAAGGACCAACTAGTCAAATGGTATGGAGTTGTTAGAGACATATTGGTGCTAGACTACATAGATTTCAAAGAAACTGTCTTCTATTGTGATTGGGTCAAAGTGGAA